>JAQQAC010003801.1:4887182-4901301 GCA_029783875.1 Phataginus tricuspis
CATGTGCACTTGAGAAGAATGTGTATCCTGCTGCTTTTGGGTGCAGAGTTCTGTAGATATCTGTTAGGTCTATCTGTTCTAGTGTGTTGTTCAGTGCCTCTGTGTCTTTACTTATCCTCTGCCTGGTTGATCTATCCTTTGGAGTGAGTGGTGTGTTAAAGTCTCCTAGAATAATTGCATTGCTGTCTATTTCCTCCTTCACTTTGTTAGTATTTGTTTCACATATGCTGATGCTCCTGTGTTGGGTGCATATATATTTATAATGGTTATATCTTCTTGTTGGACTGACCCCTTTATCATTATGTAATGTCCGTCTTTATCTCTTGCTTCTTTCTTCGTTTTGAAGTCTATTTTGTCTGATACAAGTACTGCAACACCTGCTTTTTTCTCTTTGTTGTTTGCTTGAAATATTTTTTTCCATCCTTCACTTTTAGTCTGTGTATATCTTTGGGTTTGAGGTGAGTCTCTTGTAAGCAGCATATAGATGGGTCTTGCTTTTTTTATCCACTCTGTTACTCTCTGTGTTTTGATTGGTGCATTCAGTCCAATTACATTTAGGGTGATTATTGATAGATATGTACTTATTGCCATTGCTGGCTTTAGATTCGTGGTTACCAAAGGTTCAAGGGTTGCTTCTTTACTCTCTGAGAATCTAACTTAACTTTCTTGTTAAGTTATTGTGAATGCCGTCTGATGTTTCTTTATCTCTCCTTTCCTATTCTTCCTCCTCCTTTCTTTATATATTAGGTGTTTTATTCTTTGCCTTTAGTTAGTATTTGGATGGTCTGCTTTCTTTGCTATGATTTTATTTTCGCTGGTGACATCTTTTTAGCCTTAGGGTTGTTTCCCTCTAGAGCAGTCCGTTTAAGATATCCTGTAGTGGTGGTTTATGAGAGGCAAACTCTCTCAACTTTCTTTTGTCTTGAAATTGTTTAATCCCTCCGTCATATTTAAATGATAATCGTGCTGGATACAATATTCTAGGTTCGAGGCCCTTCTGTTTCATTACGTTAAATATATCATGCCATTCTCTTCTGGCCTGTAAGGTTTCTGTTGAGAAGTCTGATGACAGTCTGATGGGTTTTCCTTTGTAGGTGATCCTTTTTCTCTCTCTAGCTGCCTTTAATACTCTGTCTTTATCTTTGATCTTTGCCATCCTGATTATTATGTGTCTTGGTGTTGTCTTCCTTGGGTCCCTTGTGTTGGGAGATCTGTGGGCTTCCGTGGACTGTGAGACTATTTCTTTCCCCAGCATGGGAAAGTTTTCAGCAATTATTTCTTTGAAGACACTTTCTATCCCTTTTTCTCTCTCTTCTTCCTCTGGTACTCCTATAATGCGAATATTACTCCATTTCGATTGGTCACACAGTTCTCTTAATATTCTTTCATTCTTAGAGATCCTTTTATCTCTCTCTGCCTCAGCTTCTTTGTATTCCTGTTCCCTGTCTTGTATTTCCTTGATCGTGTCTTGAACCTGATTCAATCTGCTGTTGAGCCCGTCGATGGCTTGTCTCATTTCTGCATTGTCTTTCCTCACTTCCCTCACTTCCTCCCTCAGCTTTTGCACATTTTTCTGTTGACCCGTCAGCATGGCTATGACTTTTATTCTGAATTCTTTTTCAGGAAGACTGTGCATATCCATTCCTTCAGCTTCTTTCTCTGGGGTGGTGTTTGTCTGAAGCTGTCTGTATCATATTCTTCTGTCTTCTCATGACTATAGAATTGGTTGTTGGTAGCAAGGAGAGAGAGGAAAGGAGAGAAAAGGAAAAAAAATTCTACTAATAATAAAAAAAGTAAAAGGAGAGAGAGAAGAAGGAAAAGAAAGGAAGGAAAAATAAAAGGCAGAAACACCTAAAAGAAGAGAAAAGAAAAGAAAAAAAGAAAAATTCTACTAATAATAAAAAAGTAAAAGGAGAGAGAGAAGAAGGAAAAGAAAGGAAAGAAAAAGAGAAAGCAGCAACACCTAAAAGAAGAGAAAAGAAAAGAAAAGAAAGAAAAAAAAAACCGCCCACCAGGGGTGGTTTCTGTGTGAATGCTGTAGGTGGCGCTGTTGCTCCACTATTTCCGGGCTGTGGTCGCGTCACTCCACACGGCCCTTTAAAGCTGTGGCTGGGGAGAGAATGAATGGAGGTTCTCTGCTGCACCCCCGTCTCTTTAGGACCGCTGAAAAACAAAGCGCGTGCTTTTCTCCCTTTTTTTTTTCCCTTCTGTCCTCTCCTGCCCTGAGCCAGCCGCAAGCAAGCAGGCGGCTCAGACCACTGCAAAAAACAAAGCGCGCGCTTTTCTCCTTTTTTTCCTTCTCTCTTCTCCTACCCTGAGCCAGCCACGAGCAAGCAGGTGTTTCAGACCGCTGAAAAACAAAGCGCGCGCTTATGTCCCTTTTTTTCCCTTCTCTCTTCTCCTTCCCTGAGCAAGCAGGCGGTTCAGACCACTGAAAAACAAAGCACGCGCTTATCTCCTTTTTTTTCCTTCTCTCTTCTCCTTCCCTGAGCCAGCCGCGAGCCAACAGGCGTTTAAGCCACGCTTTGTGTGCCCGCGTTCCCGGGGCCGGTCCAGGGCTGGTTATCTCCTGGGCCTGCACTTCCACTCCCTCCTGGCTCTGAATCCTCTCCTCCCGCCGGTGCGCTGGGGTGGGGGAGTGCTCGGGTTCTGCCGGGTCGCGGTTCGCGGTTCCGTTTCTTACCTGCCTCACCCGCTGCCGAGTCCTCTCAGGTTTGTCTGTACTGTGTGCGCTTTCCTGTTTGTTCTGGTCTCTCTTTTAGGAACAGTTGTGTTTGCTGTGTTTTCATGGGTAAATATAATGTTGGGAGGAAAATTCTGTCGTTCTGTTCATGCTGCCATCTTCCCGGAAGTCCCTCCTATTATTCTTTAATAAAATGTTAAAGTAGCAGGTAAAAGTAATAAAGATTACAGTTTCTAATAGAAAGCTGTTTAAATCTTGATGTAAAATAAAGGTGGAAGGTAGAGTTTAGTGCAGTAGGAAAGCAAGTGTGTAGACGGTCAGATTCACGCCTATAAACTGGGTATAGATCCGAGCGAGACAAGGGCAACGAACCAGCCATGGGCACATATTTCTCTCAGAACTGGGGGGTGAGGTTCTGAGCCTCACCTCTGTTGGCCCCCTATTGCTCACCTGACAGCCCCCCGGCGACTGTGCCTGTCTTAAGTTGTTCCTCCCTTGAAAATTCTTACCCGGCTCTGACTAACCAGCCGTCTTCTGGGGCCATACAGGGAGATGTGCAGTGGGAAGTGAGAGAGAAGCCATGTTCTTTGGAAAGGTCAGCTCTTCTCACTCCTTTGCAGATTCATGCCCCATGGCTTTTATGCCCAGCAGTTGTCTCGAGGTATCTCTACCACCTGGAAGAATTAGGGGGTCTTGCCTCTGGCATTTCTCTCAGGGTATATTAAATTTGTTTTTCTAATTTCGGTGAAAGGGACCAATAACAACATTTCCAAACACCATAATAATAAGGAGAGAGAGCGGGGATGTTCCTCTCAGAGGGCCGCACTGCGGTTCCTTCTTACCGGGCATCTGGGCTGTGCCATCAGACAGGCGGTTTGGACTGGCTCCTGACAGTGGACTAAAGGGCATGAATTGGATATGCTGTTAATTTGTGGCACCCTGAGCCACCCAATGGTGCCAGTTGAAATTTGGTATCATATTCTTAGTCACATACCCACTGTTCGTAAAAAATATAAATTGTTTCAGTATAAATTCCTTCTTAAAATTAAAATGTTCACATTACTGAGCAAATTAAGCAGATGTAAATCAGAAGTTGGAAATATATGTAGAGTTGCAAATACACACTAACCTATGTGCCTTGGCTCAACAGGGGAAAAAAGGAGAGAGGAATACTACTCTGCACCTTGCACATTCTTGTCTCACACTTATCGTACAAAATCCTCATTTGTGAATGTATTCAGCTATCTCTAGAAACTGAGAACTCTTTGAGGGGGGTGACTTATTTTCCCTGTATCTTCTGCTATATAAACAACCTGTAATGACTGTTTCGGTAACCATTAAAAGAAACTTCCCCATAACGTCCCCCCAAATCACCACTCCGCATTTTTAATGCTATGAAAAACACTGCCTTTTTCTAGAAGAAAAAAATAACTGCGACTCTTGTATTATCTCTAAAACTCACCTTCCTAGATAGATGTCCTCCCTAGAACCCCGCCAGTTTTCCCAGGATGGATGGATCATGAAAAAAGTGTCCATTTGTTAAGAAGCTATGAACCAGTTACCTTTATATGCCACGTGAGCTGCCAGTACCAGGGATTCCTGAGGGCCCAGCAGGTTAACATCTTGAGAGTAATCTTGTCATAGTTTTCTAGCTGTATTACTATTTCTCATTCATTAAATATGATCTAGGAAAAAGTGCAGAAACCTGCAGAATTAATCCTAAAACATCAACACGTGAATTGGCTGTAGCCATTAACTAAGCACAGAGTAACGTCTCAAGATGCCCCAGAACAAAGGGGACTTAAGACAGGATTCCAAGGTTACCAGAAGCTATCACTTAAGGGGCTAGTGGCCATTTTTCTGACTGTATTTCCTAACTGATTTATTCAGTGTTACTGACCTAAGTTATTCCTATCTCCAGAGAAGGGGACCTTTTTCTTTTCACTTACATTCAGCATGAGAATCTAGTGACACAAATAAGCATAGTGCCCAATCTAAGTCAGAAAACACACCCGCTTGCTGTAGATGTTCACTGAAGAACCAAAACTCCAATTGAAGCCAGAAAAAAAAGTTGACACTCCGTTCTAAGAATTTCCTCTCAATAAATGCGTTTTCATTTAAAGTAAGCTTGAATTTCACCAGTCATAACAAGCAGCCAGGTCTAATGAAATATATGACCATTAAAAAATATAGTCAGCTGGAAAAATATACATTTACATTCCTGTTAACGTTCTGTAGCAGTAATTAAATTTTAACAGACACAGCTTCAAGTGATACAGGATGGATGTACTTTCCTAACAGAACCTAGTACCATTAACTATCCGGGACCCACCCTTACAATCTCCTGAGGCCTGTAGGGCTAACCTGAAAGTAACTGGTTGCTTGTACTTTTTCCATTACTTCTGACCACCTCCTACTACCGGCAATGCCCCTGTACTCCATCCACTGCATTCATCATCTTGGTCTTTCAACCTACCACCTCTTTAACCTTGACTTGTTTTAGGATCATCACTTCAACCCTGGCTTCTGCATAACTGCTTGGCTCTGGAACCCACTTCCGGCATGGACTCTGCCTAGGTCTGCGCTGCCCTTTCTATTTGCCTCCCACGCCAGTGTTCTTCATTTGCCAAAATGAACTCAACTGCAGACGAGTCCCACCAGTGAGGAAGCAGAGATTAGAAAATGCACCAATTACAGAATAGCTGGAAAATGCATGCTCAAGCCCCTGGGGGAAATACATCCTTATTAGGTAATAATTGTACAGAACATTTAAAATAAACTCACACCACATATATGTAACACACAGAAACACACTCAAGCCCTGGTAAGTATATGATTATAACTGCTTGAAAGTGAATCAGCTAACAGTATACCTGTATCACTGAAAAATCAGATTGACCACTTAAACAGGAAACAAAAAGTTAATGTGAACAGAAATCAAGTAAACTTAGAGGGACAAATACTTAGAATATATTCATCACAGACGAGTTTTAATTAGTCAGGAATTGGTAAACTATTGCCCTTCTGTTAACACTCTGTTGGTCAGTTTAAATCACAAGGGCCTGGGTGAATGCAAGGTCTTGCCTGTATAGTGTGGCCAGTAGTACAACCACGAAAGAAATCTGAGTTTGGTTTCTCTGAATCACCCACAAAGTACCTGTGAACAAAGAATCTGTGTTCATTCATTTTCAGGACAGGATCTATACACACACTTGGGTTTGGTTACTTCTTTTACAAAAGTGCCATAATTTTCACGAGTTTTTCCAAGTACTTTCATCCTGGTTCTTTGATTTTCATACACAGAAATACAGATAAAAACAGTCGGTAAGCAATGCAAAATAAGAAGCTCAAACTGTAGGTGGTCTCTAGGTAGAATAATTACACACAGAGATAAAAACATAAAGTAAGTTTCTGGGTATTCGATATCATTTCCATGAAATTTACCAACGATTACTATACTGCATATATACAACAGTAGACAAAGGCAAAATTTGTGTTCAATAAATGCTTTCTAAATATATTAAATCTGTTGGAGGTATGTGCTCTTATGGAAAAATCCATCCAACATGTAATAGTAATAGACTCAAAGAATGCACTTTAAAAGCTACAAATCTGAACAAATGAACTAGACAAGAAACATTCATGTTTCTAAAGATAAAAAATAGAAATACAAGTATCTGGACTTCTATATTACTGCCTTAATATGTCAGACAAAACAACAGCTTAAGGAAATTAAAAACAGACCACCTCCTAAGCCAATTTTAAATTTCACTCATCATATCCTATAGAAATTACTATGCAACTCTCAGGTTGCTTAGATCATTTCTGAGCGATTTTGAAATGCTGTTGTAGATTATCAGGTCCATCCTATAGAAGAGTAGACACTCAACAAAGACAAAGTGAGAATTTCCGCTATTGTGTATACTGTGATCGCTACATGGAAACGAGACTACCAGGGCAGATGGCAGCCCAGTGGTGCCCTTTCTCTGCCTGTGTGTCCAGCTACCTTTCTTAACCCAGCACTCATCACTGACATTTCACTTCAGAACTGTTCTTACTTAGAAAAACAAATAAACCACAGGGGATAAAAGTTAGTTTTTTACCTATAAACAGGTAATGTAACAGAAACCATTCTATATAAAATTGTTGCTTCTAGCCATATCCACAAGCATTTTTAAATTCCTCAAAACAGACCCACTCTAATTGGAGCACAGGCCAATCTGGCCCGGCTGTCCAAGCTCTGTGTCTGAATATACCATAAGGTACGTCTGAACAGCTGTCTGGAGGCAGCTGAACAACACGCAACACTCGTGCAGTTTATTCAAGTGACTATCAAATAATCCAGTTTCTGAGGCTCTCTTCATACCTAGAGTTCAGAATCAATATGTCCTTTATCTTCTAGCCATGGTCCTGACTTTCAGAGGAATAATAAACTTTCTTTTGAATTTAAGATAAAGGTTAATACACCAAAACAAAAACCCACTGTCCTGAAACTAAACCATTTCAATACAACAGACTCAAGACTCCATATTAAATATGCATTTGTTCCAACATTCATTCATCAGCTTTGATACTGTCCTCAAAGTATCTTCCTTTCCAAAGGGAGAAAGGGTTCAGTGATCCACAGTATTTCTGCTGAGGAAAATTAAATGAACTTATCTTCATTTCAGATAAATGAAACACACAAAAAGCTCCAGAAAGTCATGTGATCACAATTTTCATTTACAAGAGTCTCTTCTGGCACAAACAAAAACACTAGGATGATTAGAACAGATTGACCTACAGACATCTACAGAACTCTACACCCAAAAGCAGCAGGATACACATTCTTCTCAAGTGCACGTGGAACATTTTCAAGAATAGATCATATCATAGGCCACAAAAAGAGCCTCTGTAAATTCAAAAAGATTGAAATTGTACCAACCAGCTTCTCAGACGACAAAGGTATGAAACTAGAAATGAATTATTCAAAGAAAATGAAAGATCCCACAAACACATGGAGGCTTCACAACATGCTCCTAAATAATCAATGGATCAATGACCAAACAGAAACAGAGATCAAGCAATATATGGAGACAAATGACAACAATAATTCAACACCGCAAAATCTGTGGGACGCAGTGAAGGCCGTGCTAAGAGGAAAGTATATTGCAATACAGGCCTACCTCAGGAAAGAAGAACATTCCCATATGAGCAGTCTAAACTCACAATTAACGAAACTAGAAAAAAAAGAACAAATGAGACCCAAAGTCAGTAGAGGGAGGGAAATAATAAAGATTAGAGCAGAAATAAAATAAAATTGAGAAGAATAAAACAATAGAAAGGATCAATGAAAGCAAGAGCTGTTTCTTCGAGAAGATAAACAAGATAGATAAACCCCTAGCCGGACTTACCAAGAAAAAAAGAGAGTCTACTCACATAAACAGAATCAGAAATGAGAAAATAAAAATCACTATGGACACCACAGAAATACAAAGAACTATTAGAGAATACTATGAAAAATTTATGCCAACAAACTGGATAACCTAGAAGAAATGGACAACTTTCTAGAAAAATACAACCTTCCAAGGCTGACCCAGAAAGAAACAGAAAATCTCAACAGACCAATAACCAGCAAAGAAATCAAACTGGTAACCAAAAACCTACCTAAGAACAAAATGCCTGTACCAGATGGCTTCACCGCTGAATTTTATCAAACATTTAGTGAAGACTTAATACTTATCCTCCTTAAAGTTTTCCAAGGAGTAGAAGAAGAGGGAATATTTCCAAACTCATTCTATGAGGCCAGCATCACTCTAATACCAAAACCAGGCAAAGATACCACAAACCAATATCCCTGATGAACACAGATGCAAAAATACTCAACAAAATATTAGCAAACCGAATTCAAAAATACATCAAGAGGATCATACACCATGATCAAGTGGGATTCATCTCAGGGATGCAAGGATGGTACAACATTGAAAATCCATCAACATCATCCACTACATCAACAAAAAGAAGAACAAAAACCACATAATCATCTCCATAGATGCTGAAAAAGCATTTGACAAAATTCAACATCCATTCATGATAAAAACTCTCAACAAAATGGTATAGAGGGCAAGTACCTCAACATCATAAAGGCCATATATAACAAACCCACAGCTGACATTATACTTAACAGCAAAAGC
Source organism: Phataginus tricuspis (assembly GCA_029783875.1). NCBI lineage: Eukaryota > Metazoa > Chordata > Mammalia > Pholidota > Manidae > Phataginus > Phataginus tricuspis. The sequence continues at coordinate 4,896,039 of JAQQAC010003801.1, forward strand.
TGAAAGCTTTTAATCTAAGATTGGGAACAAGACAGGGATGCCCACTCTCTCCACTGTTATTCAACATAGTACTGGAGGTCCTAGCCATGGCAGTCAGACAACACAAAGAAATAAAAGGCATCCAGATTGGCAAGGAAGAAGTTAAATTGTCCCTGTTTGCAGATGCCATGATATTGTACATAAAAAACCCTAAAGAATCCACTCCAAAACTACTAGATCTAATATCTGAATTCAGCAAAGTTGCAGGATACAAAATTAATATGCAGAAATCTGTGGCATTCCTACACACTAACAATGACCTAGCAGAGAGAGAAATCAGGAAAACAATTCCATTCACAGCTGCATCGAAAAGAATAATACCTAGGAATAAACCTAACCAAGGAAGTAAAAGACCTATACTCTGAAAACTACAAGACACTCATGAGAGAAATTAAAGAAGATACCAATAAATGGAAACACATCCTGTGTTCATGGATAGGAAGAATTAATATTGTCAAAATGGCCATCCTGCCTAAAGCAATCTACAGATTCAATGCAATTCCTATCAAAATACCAACAGCATTTTTCAATGACCTAGAGAAAATCATTCTAAAATTCATATGGAACCACAAAAAACCCCAAATAGCCAAAGCAATCCTGAGAAGGAGGAATAAAGCTGTGGGGATTATCACCCAACTTCAAGCTTTACTACAAAGCCACAGTACTCAAGACAATTTGGTACTGGCACAAGAACAGACCCATAGACCAATGGAACAGACTAGAGAGCCCTGATATAAACCTAACCATATATGATCAATTAATATATGAAAAAGGAACCATGGACATACAATGGGGAAATGACAGCCTCTTCAACAGCTGGTGTTGGCAAAACTGGACAGCTACATGCAACAGAATGAAACTGGATTATTGCTTAACCCCATACACAAAAGTAAACTTGAAATGGATCAAGGACCTGAATGTAAGTCATGAAACCATAAAACTCTTAGAAGACAACATAGGCAAAAACTTCCTGAATATAAGCATGAGCGACTTCTTCCTGAACGCATCTCCTCGAGCAAGGGAAACAAAAGCAAAAATGAACTCATGGGACTACATTAAACTAAAAAGTTTCTGTACGGCAAAGGACACCATCAACAGAACTAAAGGCATCCTACAGTATGGGAGAATATATGTTAATGACATATCCGACAATGGGTTAACATCCAAAATATATAAAGAACTTACATGCCTCAACACCCAAAAAGAAAATAACCGAATTAAAAAATGGGCAGAGGATATGAAGAGAGAGTTCTCCAAAGAAGAAATTCAGATGGGCAACAGACACATGAAAAGATGCTCTATGTCACTAATCATCAGGGAAATGCAAATTAAAACCACATTGAGATATCACCTCACACCAGTAAGGATGGCCAACATCCAAAAGACTAGGAACAACAAATGCTGGCGAGGATGCGGAGAAAGGAAACCCTCCTACACTGCTGGTGGAAATGTAAGCTAGTTCAACCATTGTGGAAAGCAATATGGAGGTTCCTCAAAAAACTAAAAATACAAATACCATTTGACCCTGGAATCCCACTCCTTGGAATTTACCCTAAGAATGCAGCAGCCCAGTTTGAAAAAGACATATGCACCCCTATGTTTATCGCAGCACTATTTACAATAGCCAAGAAATGGAAGCAACCTGAGCGTGAATGGACAAAGATGTGGTACATATACACAATGGAATACTATTCAGCCATAAGAAGGAAACAAATCCTGCTATTTGCAACAACATGGACGAAGCTGGAGGATATTATGCTCAGTGAAATAAGCCAGGTGGAGAAAAACAAGTGCCAAATGATCTCCCTCATTTGCGGAGTATAAAAATGCAACAAAACTGAAGGAACAAAATAGCAGCAGACTCACAGACTCCAAGAAGGAACTAGTGGTTACCAAAGGGGAGGGTGTGGGAGGGCGGGTGGGGAGGGTGTGAGAAGGGGATTGTGGGGTATTATGTTTAGTACACATGGTGTGGGGGATCATGGGGAAAACACTGTAGTACAGAGAAGGCAAACAGTGAATCTATGACATCTTACTACACTGATGGACAGTGACTGCATTGGGGTGTGGGTGGGGAGTTGATAATATGGGTAAATGTAGTGACCACATTGTTTTTTCATGTGAAGCCTTCATAAGAATGTATATCAATAATACCTTAATAAAAATAAAAAATAAATATAAAAATAATAAAATAAAATAAAATTTAAAAATAGTGCTGTGATAAAAAAAAGACTAGGATGCTTTGGCAGAAACTCAAAAGCTGCAATGGATAGTTTCTGGTGGAAATAAAAATCTGCTACTCATTCAATAAACTAAGCAATAAATAAATTAGCAAGAGGCCAATCAGAATCAGACAAACCCTAACTGAAATCAGACTAAAATTAAGGAAAAATACTAAGTAAAACTGAAACTGGACCACAGAACCATTTTGAAAAGAAATTCCCACACAAATAGGCACAGGGGTGAGGAGTAGACACTACAGTTTAAATCCTAATAAAAAAACTTACTGGAAAATAAAACCAACCACGGTTTGTTACGTGTTCCAGGCCACTGATCTGGGTGCATGGAAACCAGTGGTGAACAAAACATACTAAGTTCCTGCTCTTTTGGAAGGTACGTTCTTGTGGTTAAAGGCACCCAATACAGATACATGTATAGCAGTGGTAATCAGTGCTTTGAAGGAAAATAAATCAGAATAAAGAGTTAGGGAAGGGAAGGGTGGGCATTCACACAGTGTGGTCAGAACGAGGCTGATTTTATGCCTATAATGAAAACCAACAGTCATTTTCCACATCAGAAAACCACTTTTCAAACCTAGATTTTACCCACAATACAATTGCTAGTATCATGATCTACTTCAGGGCTCCTCTATGAGTCATACGCAACCCAAGTTTACAGGAAGACAGCCCCCTACAAAATGGTAATCACTAAGTCAATGATTATCTTGGGGGAGCATAGAGAATGTTAGAAAGGAAATGTGCTGGTAACAATACAAAGCAAATCATACATTAGCCCTGTCCACAAAGTGACACCACTCTAATAAAGGAATCAAATCAGTCATACGAAATTTTCTTAAACAACAAAAAAGTCAAACTTATCTTGACAAATTCTAGAAAAAATAAAGTACATAGTGCTACCAGAGTACATGATGTAACTTCTCGGTAAAAATGGTACATTAAACACGACTCCGCAATTATACCCCTTCTGGAAATCTAACTAAAAAATGGCACAAATTTGCAGTGAAAAAAATTAAAGAGGAAATCACAAAAATTTGGAAGCTGAAAGCAGATGGGTGAGTGAAAATGAGCTTAGCCAGCCTAAGAGTGCTGAGTCCCAAGCCACACACACGGCTGTCTGACAAGTAACCTCATTTATTATTTTTATTTTGGTATCATTAATATACAGTCACATGAGCAACATTGTGGTTACTAGATTCCCCCCATTATCAAGTCCCCACCACACACCCCATTACAGTCACTGTCCATCAGCGTAGTAAGATGCTATAGAGTCACTACTTGTCTTCTCTGTGCTATACTGCCTTCCCAGGGCCCCCACCCCACATTATGTGTGCCAATCGTAATGCCCCTTTTCCCCCTTATCCCTCCCTGCCCACCCATCCTCCCCAGTCCCTTTCCCTTTGACAACTGTTAGTCCATTCTTGGGTTCTGTGAGTCTGCTGCTGTTTTGTTCCTTCAGTTTTTGCTTTATTGTTATACTCCACAGATGAGTGAAATCATTTGGCACTTGTCTGACAAGTAACCTAATTTATACTGCAGATACTGTTGACAACAAGAAACACCCTGGTACTCTGAAGTAGGACTGGGCAAACATCTATTTAAGAAACAAAGCAGATCCCTACCCTACTCCACGCCCCTGGGCACATGGACCTTCATCCACCATGGCAAAAAATAAAATTTACTCTCCAAGGACAGGAAAGGAGAATCTTAGACCTGACAGTCACCTGGCACATCTGAAGGAAGCAGTGCCGTACTGAACAAGTAAGGGAATTCAGTGGAATTCTTGTAGATGACGATATCCCCTCTCAACTTCCCCCAGCTTACAGTTTACTGAGCAGGCAAAGCCCAAGAGAGAAGATGAAGATACTGACCTTTGGTATCCCAATGAAACGATCCTGCCATTTCACCCACAATAAAGCTTGGTCAACAAGCCTCACTCATGTACAGACCTTCTCATCAGACTTTTAGAGCCTCTCTTTGAATATAAGGGGACACACTAGTCATCAGACATCTGGAAAAAACTCTCACTGTGGATTGACTCACACAATGTTCACTCCACCCTTCTTGTTGTGCTTTCCTAAACTACAAAGCTAGAAACTCCATTTCCCCGAATCAACTGCAGCTAGGGTTCTATATACAAATTCAGTACCTCTAGGGCTTCCATAGGCACATAAAAGAAGGAAGTGTCAAGGAGCCACCTTCCTGCACCTGTGGCAGTAATTTTTCTGCTGACAAGCAAGGTTGCCAACCTTAAGTGTTTCTGTCTTAGTTCAATACCCCACACATTACTATAGCTTATATTAAGTTTTGAAATCAGGAAGTAAATCCTCCAGTTTTGTTCACTGTCAAGATTGTTTTGGCTATCTGGGTACCATGCATTTCCATATAAATTTTATGCTCAGGTTGTCAATTTCTGCCAAAAACGCAGCTACAATTTTCATAGATGGCACTGAATCTGGAGATAAATTTGGGAGAATTGTCATTTAACAACATTAAGTCTCCCAATTCATGAACTTGGGGTATATTTCCACTTATTTAGGTCTTAATTTCTTTAAACAATGTTTTGTAGATATCATTACACAAGTCTCATGCTTCTGTTTAATTTATTGCTAAGTAGTTCATTCTCTTGGATGCTATAGCAAATGGAGTTTTCTTTTTTTTAATATAATTTATTTTGGTATCATTAATCTACAATTACTTGTGCAATATTATGGTGATTAAACTACCCCCTTCATCAGGTCCCCCCCACCAACCCTATTACAGTCACTGTCCATCAGTGTAGTGAGATGAGAATCACTACTTGTCTTCTCTGAGTTGTACAGCCCTCCCCGTGCCCCCCCTACCTTACGTCTGCTAATCGTAATATCCCCTTTTCCCTCTTATCCCTCCCTTCCCACCCATCTTCCCCAGTCCCTTTCCCTTTGGTAACTATTAGTCCGTTCTTGGGTTCTGTGAGTCTGCTGCTGTTTTGTTCCTTCAGTTTTTTT
>JAQQAC010003801.1:4906301-4920423 GCA_029783875.1 Phataginus tricuspis
GCTTTTCTTTTTTTTTTCCTTCCCAGAGCCAGCTGCAAGCAACCTGGCATGTTCCGCGCTCAGACCTTGCACCCTCTGTCTCTCCAATCTCTGCTATTCCGCACGATGTGTGTCAGTGCTCCCGGCGCAGGTCACCCGGGCTGGTTATTTCACGGGCCTGTACTTCCACTCCCTCCCGGCTCTGAATCCTCTCCTCCCGCCGGTGCGCTGGGGTGGGGGAGTGCTCGGGTCCCGCCAGGTCGCGACTCCGTATCTTACCCACCTCGCGGGATGCCGAGTCCTCTTGGGTGTAGCTGCACGCTGTGCACTTTCCTGTGTATTCTGGTCTCTCTTTTAGGGATAGTTGTATTTGCTGTATCTTCATAGATAAATATAGTGTTGGGAGGAGATTTCTGCCGCCCTGCTCACACCGCCATCTTCCTGGACATAAATGGAGTTTTCTTAATTTCATTTGTGTATTGTTTATTGCTAGTATATAGAAATACACCTGAGTTTTGTATATTGCTCTTGTATCCTTGCTAAACTTGTTTATTAGCTCTCAAATGAGTTTTTCATTTTTATATAGTCCTTAGACTTCCCAAGAAATCATGTCATCTGCAAATAGTTTCTCTTCCATTCTGAATGCCCTTTCTTTCTTTTTCCTACCTAGCTGCCCAGGCCCAAACCTCCAGCACAATGCTGAACGTAGTGGGCATCCTTGTTTTGCTCCTCATCTTAGGGAGAAAGCAGACAGTCTTTACCATTAAGTATGATATTAGCTGTAGGTTTTTCATAGATACCCTTTATCAGGTTTAGAAGTTCCCTCTTATCTCATGTTTGAATATTTTTATTATGAAAGAGTGGTATACTATGTCAAATGTTTGTTCTGCATCTACTGAAATGATCATATATGGTTTTTGTCCTTTATTCTATTAATAATAGTGTATTACATTGTTGACTTTATACACTGAACCAGTTCTGCATTCCCAGGACAAATCCTAATTGTTGGTGTATTGTGCAGATGTTGGTAGGTTTGGTTTGCTAGTATTTTGTTGGGAATTTCTGCACCTATATTCATAAGGGATATTGGTCTGTGAATTCTGTCTGGTCTATCAAGTATTTAGGAAACAGTGCTCCAGTATCCATTCTCTGGTTTTCTTGGTGTTGCAAGGCAGCTGTTCATTCAACAGCAGCAGTGGCAGCTTCCTGGTCATGATTTGTAGCTATACACTGTTTTTTTTTTAATTCAGTGGTTTCAGTGGTGGCCTCAGACATAAAAGCTCCCAGAGATCAGTTCTACGATGTTCTAGGCATTGTTTCTGCTCCTCTAGCCTGTCTAATAATTTATTTCTAAGCATCTACTTCCTATAATTTTCTTTTCTGCTTAAAATATCTAAAAGTTTGATTTCCTGCACTGACAAAGACCTAGACAAATAGAAAAAGAAATTAATTTGTAACAAACAAGAACTATGAAGGAAAATAAAGACTTCTGAAAAGATGAGAAACCATTGAACCCATGAAATTTAAACAAGCTCAGGATGCTATAAAGAAACTCCAGGAAAATAAAACTAAAAAGAAGCTATTAGAAATTTAAAATGATGGCAAAAATCAGAAGGTGAAATCAAGAACATCTACTACAGAAAAGAAAACTGAAGAATCGATTTAAGAGTCCCAACATGTGAATAACAGGAGTCTCAGAAAGTAATAAAAGAGGAAAAAAGTCATCAAGAAAACAAGGTAAGAAAGTCCCCAAGAACTGGAGAACACAAATTTCCAGACTGAAAAATTCCCACCAGATGGAGAGAGACCTGCAACAAGGAACATCCTCGTCGAACTTCAGAACTGGGCCAAAGATCCTACAAGCTTTTAAATTTTTCATGTGTTAGTGCTTCTTAGCAACAATGAAAGGTAGGAAACTATAGAACATGACTTCAAATCCTGAGGAAATACTTTTTTACAACTAGAATCCTGTATCAAACTATCAATGCTTATGCAACTCAAGTAGAGAAGGGCGTAAGGCTCCAAACCATATTTCTTAATAGGATAAAACAGAAAACCTCCTGACTACAAACAATGTTTTAACAATTGGCATCAAGTCTTTCTATACAATTAGACAAAACTAAGTGGGAAGAAATATTATTTTCATAGGCAATCACAAGGTGGTAAAGGGCTGAAAACGAATCATAGTACACCACTGGGTTCTGCTGGTCTATGTTCATATAGCATAGGTATTAGATACAATACAATAGATGTGCTCCTGAAAAGTCTTGCATTCTGCATACATTAAAAATAACAGCAGATGGGAAAAATAAGGTTGGAACAAACCACTCAAACCTACTCAGCTTTGTAATCAGAGCCCCAGCAATAATGTAAATAATTAATACCTTGGGAGATGACCTGGACAACTCAGGCAGTCAGCTTCATGTGACTAACGCTGCCTCAAGAGAGTGCTTGAACACGCACGAGGCCAGAGTGGCCGTTCTGGCTTACAGGAATTGACACAAGAAAGGTAGAGTAAAGCTCTGAACAGAACACCTGCTACCTCTCTGGGGGAGGGAAACCTGTGGATGGGCACTTTTAATTTTCTTGAAACAGAGTTTAAAGTGGAGCTGAGGGCTTTCCCTCTGAACTCTACTCTTGGTATTTTGGCCTCCCTTCACCAGGAGGAGTCATATGTAAATCAACGCAACCTCCAATTATAATATGAGCTAATTGGTGTTATAGAAGCATCTGTAGCAAAACACACTGAATTAATATTTCAAATGCCAAAAACTTATCTAAACTGATATAAACTAAAATATAATGTATGACTATTGGGAAAGGGACAAGTTGTGCTACGGAAAATACAATGAAAAACTCAATTCTTCATCTTCCACAGCACAAAGTCAAAAATGGCAGTTAGGTATACAGATAAATACCAAAGAGCAGTGAAAATAGTTGAAGGTAATCTTTGTCATGAGAGGCCTTGGAGAACTCTTCTTGAGTCCTTAAATTACGTGCGTATGTACATGATGCTGCACTGTCATAGGCTGGGGTTTTTACCCAGGCTCATATTAGAAGACTGATAGGGAAGACTTCCCCAAGCCACGAGTACTGTGGGAATCTGAGTGACGAGGAGTTAACCCAATGAGCCAAATCCAGACAAAGGAAACCACACATGCAAAGGTCCTGCCATACTAAGAGGGAGCATGTAAAAGGGACTGAATAAAAGACTTCATCGTTAGAGAAGAGGGGGCAAGACCAAGTGTGGTACGAGATGAAGCTGGAAAGACCGACAGGAGCCAGCGCCCATGCCGGGAGAACTGTTAGGTAGGATGTCCACTATGTCCCAGTTTGCCCAGGACAATTTCCATTTATGCCACCTGTCCCAGTGTATTAATAAGCTCCCTCTTTTCACACACAAAAGTATCCCTGTTTGGATGCTAAATTAGATGGTCATCCTATTAGGTACTACTAAGGATTTGTCTTTATCCTAGAGGCTCTGAAGTTAAGGGGTGAAGTGAGCACATTTTTTTTTTTTTGGTGCAGAATCTTAGAGGCACAGTCTGGTTCCCTACCCAATGTATTGTTATGTAACATGAAGAAAGCGTCTATTTTAAATAGATCTTTAAGAATGCCTCCTTCTTTTCACAGCCAACATTCTTGTACAAGCAAGCTAAAACCATCTCTATCTTCCTATTCCTTCCTTGATAGAATCAGTGGTTTTGACCCCACTGCCTTTGACTAGCACTAGGCACATCTCACAGTGAACAATAATCTCCCACGCACCAAAGTCAATGGACACTTTTTAGGCCTTATCACACCAAAAATGTAGAGCATTCGTTCTGGTATCTCCTTGTTCCATAACTCCATTCTTGTTTGACCTCTCTGGCTACTACTGATCATCTATCTCCATTGTGGGTTTTCCTTTTTCTTTCTTTCTTTTTTTATAGTTTATTTTGGTATCATTAATCAACAATTACATGTGCAATATTATGGTGATTAAACTACCCCCTTCATCAGGTCCCCCACACCAACCCCATTACAGTCACTGTCCATCAGCATAGTGAGATGCTATAGAATCACTACTTGTCTTCTCTGAGTTGTACAGCCCTCCCCGTGTCCCCCCCAACATTACATCTGCTAATCATAATGCCCCTTTTTCCCCCTTGTCCCTCTCTTCCCGCCCATCCTCCCCAGTCCCTTTCCCTTCGGTAACTATTAGTCCGTTATTGGGTTCTGTGAGTCTGCTGCTGTTTTGTTCCTTCAGTTTTTTTCTTTGTTCTTATACTCCACATATGAGTGAAATCATTTGATACTTGTCTTTTTCGGCTTGGCTTATTTCACTGAGCATAACACTCTCTAGCTCCATCCATGTTGCTGCAAATGGTAGGATTTGTTTTCTTCTTATGGCTGAATAATATTCCATTGTGTATATGTACCACCTCTTCTTTATCCATTCATCTACTGATGGACACTTAGGTTGCTTCCATTTCTTAGCTATTTTAAATACTGCTGCGATAAACATAGGGGTGCATATGTCTTTTACAAACTGCACTGCTGCATTCTTAGGATAAATTCCTAGGAGTGGGATTCCTGGGTCAAATAGTTTTTCTATTTTGAGTTTTTAAGGAACCTCCATACTGCTTTCCACAATGGTTGAACTAATTTGCATTCCCACCAGCAGTGTAGGAGGGTTCCCCTTTCTCCATATCCTTGCACACTTGTTGTTTGTGTTTTGGATGTTGGCCATCCTCACTGGTGTGAGGTGATATTTCATTGTGGTTTTAATCTGCATTTCTCTGATGATTAGCGATGTGGAGCATCTTTTCATGTGCCTGTTGGCCATCTGAGTTTCTTCTTTGGAGAAGTGTCCATTCATATCCTCTGCCCATTTCTTAATTGGATTATTTACTTCATGTTTGTTGAGGTGTGTGAGTTCTTTATATATTTTGGATGTCAACCCCTTATTGGATACGTCATTTATGAATATTCTCCCATACTGTAGGATGTCTTTTTGTTCTACTGATGGTGTCCTTTGCTGTACAGAAGCTTTTCAGCTTGATATAGTCCCACTTGTTCATTTTTGCTTTTGCTTCCCTTGCCCGGGGAGATATGTTCATGAAGAAGTTGCTCATGTTTATGTCCAAGAAATTTTTGCCTATGTTTTTTACTTTTTTTTAAATAATTTATTATGGTATCATTAATCTACAAATACATGTGCAATATTATGGTTATTAAACTACCCCCTTCATCAGGTCCCCCACACCAACCCCATTACAGTCACTGTCCATCAGCGTAGTGAGATGCTATAGAATCACTACTTGTCTTCTCTGAGTTGTACAGCCCTCCCCGTGCCCCCCCAACATTACATCTGCTAATCATAATGCCCCTTTTTCCCTCTTATCCCTCCCTTCCCACCCATCTTCCCCAGTCCCTTTCCCTTTGGTAATTATTAGTCCATTCTTGGGTTCTGTGAGTCTGCTGCTGTTTTGTTCCTTCAGTATTTTATTTGTTTTTCTACTCCACATATGAGTAAAATCATTTGATACTTGTCGTTTTTGGCTTGGCTTATTTCACTGAGCATAATACCCTCTAGCTCCATCCATGTTGTTGCAAATGGTCGGATTTGTTTTCTTCTTATGGCTGAATAATATTCCATTGCGTATGTGTACCACATCTTCTTTATCCATTCATCTACTGATGGACACTTAGCTTGCTTCCATTTCTTGGCTATTGTAAATAGTGCTGCGATAAACATAGGGGTGCATCTGTCTTTTTCAAACTGGGCTTCTGCATTCATAGGGTAAATTCCTAGGAGTGGAATTCCTGGGTCAAATGGTATTTCTATTTTGCCTATGTTTTTTTCTAAGAGTTTTAAGGTTTCATGACTTACATTCAGGTCTTTGATCCATTTTTAGTTGACTTTTGTGTATGGGGTTAGAAAGTAGTCCAGTTTCATTCTCTTACCTGTAGCTGCCCAGTTTTGCCAACACCAGCTGTTGAAGAGGCTGTCATCTCCCCATTGTATATCCAAGGCTCCTTTATCAAGTATTAATTGACTGTATATGTTTCGGTTAATGTTTGTATTTTCTATTCTGTTCTACTGGTCTGTGGGTCTGTTTTTGCACCAATATCAAATTGTCTTGATTACTGTGGCTTTGTAGTAGAGCTTGAAGTCAGGGAGCGTAATTCCCCCTGTTTTATTCCTTCTTCTCAGGATTGCTTTGGCTATTCAGGGTCTTTTCTGGTTCCATATGAATTTTAGAATTATGTGTTCCAGTTCATTGAAGAAAGCTGGTGGTAGTTTGATAGGGATTGCGTTGAACCTGTAGATTGCTTTACATAGTATAGCCATTTTGACAATATTTATTCTACCTAGCCAAGAGCATGGGATGAATTTCCATTTATTAGTGTCCTCTTTAATTTCTCTTAGGAGTGTCTTCTAGTTTTCAGAGTATAGGTCTTTCACTCCCTTCATTAGGTTTATTCCTAGGTATTTTATTCTTTTTGATGCAAATGTGAATGGAATTGTTTTTCTGATTTCTCTTTCTGTTAGCTCATCATTAGTGTATAGGAAAGCAACAGATATCTGTGTGTTAATTTTGTATCCTGCAACTTTGCTGAATTCAGATATTATTTCTAGTAGTTTTGGAGTGGGGTCTTTACGGTTTTTTATGTACAATATCATGTCATCTGCAAATAGTGACAATTTGACTTCTTATTTACCAATCTGGATACCTTGTATTTCTTTGTTCTGTCTGATTGCTGTGGCTAGGACCTCCAGTACTATGTTGAATAACAGTGGAGAGAGTGGGCATCCCTGTCTTGTTCCTGATCTTAGATGAAAAGCTTTCAGCTTGTCGCTGTTAAATATGATGTTAGCTGTGGGTTTGTCATATATGGCCTTTATGATGCGGAGGTACTTGCCATCTATACCCATTTTGTTCAGAATTTTGATCATGAATGGATGCTGAATTTTGTCAAATGCTTTTTCAGCATCTATGGAGATGATCATGTGGTTTTTGTTCTTCTTTTTGTTGATGTGGTGGATGATGTTGATGGATTTTCAAATGTTGTACCATCCTTGCATCCCTGGGATGAATCCCACTTGATCATGGTGTATGATCCTCTTGATGTGTTTTTGAATTCGGTTTGCTAATATTTTGTTGAGTATTTTTGCATCTACGTTCATCAGGGATATTGGTCTGTAATTTTCTTTTTTGGTGAGGTCTTTGCCCGGTTTTGGTATTAGAGTGATGCTGGCTTCATAGAAAGAGTTTGGAAGTATTCCCTCCTCTTCTATTTTTTGGAAAACTTTAAGGAGCATGGGTGTTATTTCTTCTCTATATGTCTGGTAGAATTCAGAGGTGAATCCATCTGGTCCGGGGGTTTTGTTCTTGGGTAGTTTTTGATTAGCGCTTCAATTTCGTTGCTGGTGATTGGTCTGTTTAGTTTTTCTGTTTCTTGTTTGGTCAGTTTTTGAAGGCTGTATTTTTCTAAGAAGTTGTCCATTTCTTCTAGGTGTTGCAGCTTGTTAGCATATAGATTCTCATAATATTCTCTTATAATTCTTTGTATTTCTGTGGGGTCTGTCGTTTTTCCTTTATCATTTCTGATTCTGTTTATGTGTGTAGATTCTCTTTTTCTCTTAATGAGTCTGGCTAGGGGTTTATCTATTTTGTTTATTTTTTCAAAGAACCAGCTCTTGGTTTCATTGATTTTTTCTATTGTTTTATTCTTTTCAATTTTATTTATTTCTTCTCTGATCTTTATAATGTCCCTCCTTCTGGTGACTTTGAGCCTCATTTGTTCTTCTTTTTCCAATTTCAATAATTGTGTCTTTAGACTATTCATTTGGGAATGTTCTTCCTTCTTTAAATAGCCCTGGAATTGCAGTATACGTTCCTCTTAGAACTGCCTTTGCTGCGTCCCACAGAAGTTGTGGCTTTGTGTTGTTGTCATTAGTCTCCATATATTCTTTGATTTCTGTTTTGATTTGGTCGTTAACCCATTGATTAATTAGGAGAATGTTGTTAAGTCTCCATGTATTGTTAGCCTTTTTTATTTCTTTCTAAAATTTATTTCTAGTTTTATACCTTTGTGATCTGAGAAGTTGGTTGGTAGAATTTAAATATTTTGACTTTACTGAGGTTCTTTTTGTGGCCTAGTATGTGGTCTACTGTGGAAAATGTTCCATGTGCACTGGAGAAGAATGTGTATCCTGTTACTTTTGGGTGTAGAGTTCTATAGATGTCTGTTAGTTCCATCTGTTCTAGTGTGTTGTTCAGTACCTCTGTTTTTTAACTTATTTTCTGTCTGGTTTATCTGTCCTTTGGCGTGAGTGGTGTGTTGAAGTCTCCTAAAATGAATGCATTGCTGTCTATTTCCTCCTTTAATTCTGTTAGTATTTGTTTCACATATGCCGGCACTCCCATATTGGGTGCATATATATGTATAATGGTTATATCCTCTTGTTGGATTGATCCCTTTATCATTATGTAATGTCCTTCTTTATCTCTTGCTACTTTCTTTATTTTGAAGTCTCTTTTGTCTGATACAAGTACCGCAATACCTGCTTTTTTCTCCTTGTTGTTTGCATGAAATATCTTTTTCCATCCCTTCACTTTTAGTCTGTGTATATATAGATGGGTCTTGCTTTTTTATCCATTCTCCGTTACTCTGTCTTTTGATTGGTGCATTCACTCCATTTACATTTAGGGTGATTATTGATAGATATGTACTTATTGCCATTGCTAGCTTTAGATTCGTGGTTACCAAAGCTTAAAGAATTGCTTCTTTACTATCTGACAATCTCACTTAACTTTCTTGTTAAGTTATTGTAAACACAGTCCGATGTTTCTTTATTTCTCTCCCTTCTTATTCTTCCTCCTCCATTTTTTATATACTAAGTGTTTTATTCTTTGCCTTTTGTTAGTATTTCGATGGTCTGATTTCTTTGCTATGATTTCATTTTCTCTGGTGACATCTTTTTAGCCTTAGGAGTGCTTCCCTCTAGAGCAGTTCCTTTAAGATGTCCTGTAGAGGTGGTTAATGGGAGGCAAATTCTCTCAGCTTCCACTTGTCTGGAAATTGTTTAATCCCTCCATCATATTTAAATGATAATCATGCTGGATACTATATTCTTGGTTCGAGGCCCTTCTGTTTCATTACATTAAATATATCATGCCATTTCTTCTGGCCTGTAAGGTTTATGTTGAGAAGTCTGATGATAGTCTGATGGGTTTTCCTTTGTAGGTGATCTTTTTTCTCTCTCTAGCTGCCTTTAATACTCTATCCGTATCTTTGATCTTTGCCATTTTAATTATTACATGTCTTGGTGGTGTCTTCCTTGGGTCCCTTGTGTTGGGAGATCTGTGGGCTTCCGTGGACTGCGAGACTATTTCCTTCCCCAGCATGGGGAAGTTTTCAGCAATTATTTCTTCAAAGACACTTTCTATCCCTTTTTCTCTCTCTTCCTCCTCTGGTACTCCTATAATGCGGATATTGTTCCATTTGGATTGGTCACACAGTTCTCTTAATATTCTTTCATTCCTAGAGATCGTTTTATCTCTCTCTGCCTCAGCTGCTCTGTATTCCTATTCTCTGATTTCTATTCCATTAACAGTCTCTTGCATCTCGTCCAGTCTGCTGCTAAGCCCAGCGATGGCTTGTTTCATTTCTGCATTGTCTTTCCTGACTTCACTCACTTCCTCCCTCAGCTCTTGCATTTCTCTGTACATCCATCATCATGGTTATGACTTTTATTCTGAATTCTCTTTCAGGAAGATTGTGCGTTTCCATCACTTCAGTCTCCCTCTGTGGTGTCTGGGTCTGGGTGAGCTTTGTCTTTACCATATTCCTCTGTCTTTTCATGGCGATAGAAGTGGTCACTGGTAGGTGCCATATATGTCAGCTGGGCTCTATAAGACTTAAAAAAAAAAGAAAAAAGAGAAGGAAGAGAAAGAAAAGAGAAAAAAAGAAAGAAGAAAAAGAAAATAAAGGAAAGGAAAAAAAACGCCCACCGGGAGTAGATTCTGTAAGGATGCTGTAGGTGGCGCTGCTGCTCCAGTATTCCACAGCCGCGCAGTTCCGTAGAGCCGTTTGTAGCTCTGGCTGGAGCGGGAACGAATGGGAGGCTGTTGTTCTCTGTGTGAACTCTCAGTGCTGCTACTTTTTCCCAGTCACCAGCCAAGGGGTCGGAAATTCCTCAGGACTCCTAGCCTGCTGAGCTGAGCGTGCTGGGACGATCGTATTCCTCCATTGGGCCCCTGGCTCTTTAAGACCACCAAAAAAAAGTGCGTGCTCTTCTTTTATCCTGGGGAGCCTGCTGCAAGGACCCAGCACGTTCCCAGCTCAAAACCTGCACCTTCTGCCTCTCCAATCTCTGATACACCGCGCAATGTGTGTCAGCGCTCCTGGTGCAGATCACCAGGGCTGGTTATTTCACGGGCCTGTGCTTCCACTCCCTCCTGGCTCTGAATCCTCTCCTCCCGCCGGTGCGCTGGGGTGGGGGAGTGCTTGGGTCCCGCTGGGACGCGTCTCCGTGTCTTACCCACCTTGCGGGGTGCTGAGTCCTCTCAGGTACAAATGCAGACTGTGCACTGTCCTGTATATTCTGGTCTCTCTTTTAGGAATAGTTGTATTTGCTGTATTTTCATAGATATATATGGTTTTGGGAGGAGATTTCTGCCACCCTGCTCACGCCACCATCTTCCCCGAACTCTTGCATCGGGTTTTCCTTTTTCTATCTAGTCCTGATATGTAGATGTTTTCCATTTCTCTGACTTTGCCACTGTTCTTTTTTCTCTCTCTACCCCCAAATATCACCCATGATCACACAGGCTCATAAAACTGTACCTCCAATCAGTCTCTCATCAGAATTTAAGAGTTCTCCAAATTGCCAGCTGAGTTTTGGAAGTCCAAAAACTACCACTCGCTCACGACTAACCCTGTGCAGAGTTGTTCAAACTGCTTCCTTCCCCCATCAATTTCTTTAAGAGCAACGCTCACTTCCCAGTCATCCAGGCTCAGAAGCAGAGTCACCCTAACTCTATTTCCCTAATTTCCCACCTTCTGTCCTTTCCTGCTGCCTACACCTCAGTTCAGGGGCCACCTCACAGCTCACTGTTTCCTTATGAGTGTTCTTATCTCTACTCCTTTTTTCCTCCAAGGAATAAGAAAATTGCCAGGCTGATCATGTCATTCTTGAGACTCCTCATTACCTAAAAACCTAATCCTCCCCTCACCATGCACACACGCGCATGCACGTGCATGCACACACGCAGTTCCTGTTAGGTGAACAATTTGCCATTCACAACACCCTCTACATTTTGCCATTCAGGACAACACCATTTTCCCTGTAGAACCTAACACCTACTTGCCTCCTAACACTCGCTCAGATTTCACTGCATCCCCAAGTCCCCTGGGATGTCTTTCAAAACTTCACAAAGCCTCTGGCTTGCCTTAGGTTCTGTCTTTTACTCCAAAGCACCATGTGAATACTGTTCTCATAGCACTCGCTGCACTGTATCATGTAATGGGTTTATATAAAGTATCACAATACTGATGTAATGTTTGTTTTCTGTCTTCCCCACTAGGCTGTAAGCCACTTGGTAATGGACTGAGCCTCCCATTTCTCTATTCCCAGCATCTGGTTCAAGACCCGGCACATAGTACTTGTTCCACAAATGTGTGCTGAATAAAAAATGAAAACATTTCTGTCAGGAGTGCCAAAGACTTATTTAAAGATTTTAATTACTTTTAAAATTATTATTAAGGCATGAAGTATGAAAATCACTTTCTAAGTTTGAAGAGGTCTCTCAGTAATTCATCTTCACCCTTTCCTTGTTAGTAAGTGAAGCCCAGGGTTGGTATTCCACACAGCTGCTTTATCAGTGCACCATCCTGACAAATCCAAAACTACTCCCCAGGGGCTGAACCATCCCTGTGAAGCACACGCCCCCTGCCAGTTCCAAAAGTAGCACCTTCTTTTGTTGTCCTATGTTAGACTTCTGTCCTAGGTAAGACTTAGGTCCCAAGGAGAGATGCAGGGCTCTCTGAGCCTGCTTCAGTCGGGTAAATGGGAATAATGACCGCAGAACAGCAATGATATAAGGATTAAATGAAGTGATACACATAAAACCCCTCTGGAAATGCTAGAAACAAAGTGCAGATCTATTCTAGGTCTATCATGTATTTGCTAAATTATCTGGGCAAAATATTTAACCTCTCTGAGCTTGCTTCCTCACTCATCAAACAGCGTTATTATAAGGCTTAAAAGACAGTGTCTGTACAGTGACTGCAGTGGGTTGAAGGGGGGGCTTGATAATGTGGGTGAATGTAGTAACCACAATGTTGCTCATGTGAAACCTTCACAAGATTGTGTATCGATGATGCCTTAATAAAAACTAAAAAAGAATATATGACTAAAAAGAAAACAGAAAAAACAAAACAAACAAAAAAGACAGTGTCTGTAAGTTATCTGGCATAGTGTCAGGCAAACAGTAGCACAAAATAAATGTTAGCTCTTTCTGTCCTGCATCTTACACAAGTATTTTAATCTCTCTAGGTCTCAATTTCTGTTATCTACACAATAAGTTGGTTAGATCATATGCTCTCTAAGACTTCTTAGAG
Organism: Phataginus tricuspis; assembly: GCA_029783875.1. Taxonomy (NCBI): domain Eukaryota; kingdom Metazoa; phylum Chordata; class Mammalia; order Pholidota; family Manidae; genus Phataginus; species Phataginus tricuspis. Next base: position 4,918,896 of record JAQQAC010003801.1, read on the forward strand.
AGGAAAAAGTGCTGCAATTCTATCTATGATTAATAAATCCAAATCCACGGGGAGGTGGGTAGAGGGATGGGTACAGTAAGTGTAGGGGGAAAGAATCAGTGAGAATGTTTGACATCTTTATCTGGGTGATAGTTACATGCCTATACCAAAACTCATCGGGCTGTACACTCAGATCTATGCATTTGATTGTATGTATCTCAATATAAAAAATAGTAATTTTTTTAAGGAGAACAAATGCTAATCCATTAAAAGAAATACTTAGGTTGGAAAATCAAGTCAAGGATACGTGGTATCTTCATTCCTTTACATTTAATTGCTGTTTATAATACTTTGTTCTTTATCCCACTTAATGAGGATAAGTAATTTCAACTACAAAATAAAACAAATCTAAATGCAGTGAAGACAAAAAATTAAAATTAAAAAAGAACCAAATAAATAGACCAGCTAAGGACAACATTTATCATGTTCCAAAAATATCAGCAGAAACCTAAGCTTAGGACCCACATTTTGCCCATTTTACTCCCTTTACATTAGCAACATGAGCATAAGAACAAAAATGATCAAGAACTAGAATGAACCTCCAAAAATTAAAATTAAATTCAAACAGGAAATGGACACTCATCTGCTGCTCGTGGCATCAATAAATTGGCAAAATTGTAATTCTTTATCCAATGTTTAACATTTAACCAGTGAAGTAGTTAACAGAGGTGGGGAAGAAATCTGGTATTGTCAGCAAAAGAGGATAATAATCATGAACCTCTGTGGCCTCTGAGAAACAGAACAGATACAGTCACTAAAGCCCACATTCTTGGTCACAGCAAACTAAGAAGCCAATAAAGGTTATTGACCCATCTTCAAAATATGTTAAATGATGGTATAGTACATTTACTGACATGTAAAGATGCTTACAAAATAGTGTTTCATGGAAAAAAGCTTACATATCAATATTTATCATGGATCTATTTTTTCTATAATATGGATATGAACAGAAAATCTTCAGAGCTCTTATTTATGAAACTAGGTGATTTTTTTCTTCTTGGTGTTCATCTATATTTTGTATTTTTCCAAAGTAATTTTTGTATAACAAAAATGTTAACTTTTAAAAAATACTCCAAATGTAGCAGCCAAAACAATACCGTTATCACAGAGGTAGAAGGGAAAAAGAGTCAAAAAAATTGTTTAGGAAATGTCCTTGGGTCCCAGGAAAAAACTGGGAACTTCAGTTATACAGGGTCCCATCACCTAATTGACACCTGGGGTTCATTCTCACTCTCTGTGCGTGAAATAAATCTACACTGATGATATAAAACTCTGAAGATCTCTAACTCAAGGCATACCAGCAGTGACATCATCTGGACAAATGAAAGAACATAGACTGTGTGAGGAAAAAAGACTCAGTGGCATATTTTAAGTGCTTTTTCTTTCATTCTGTGTTTACTTCCTTGAATCGGGAGGTACACCAAAAGATGACCTCGTCTAATCCCCTAGGTTAAACAAACAACTCCAAATGATATCTTGCTCTACCAAA
>JAQQAC010003801.1:4920923-4972770 GCA_029783875.1 Phataginus tricuspis
TCCATGCCCTTCAGCATCAAACATATGACATCTTTGCACTGTTTTGCATTCCCTATCATACTTTTCATATTTTTTTCATTTACCTGAGCAATTCCCTCCATAACATTTCTCATCCTAATGTATACAGGTAGATAGATAGTTAGGTAAGTGGTAAGTAGATAGATAAACTTGCTGGTGCTGACTCAGCACATAAATCTAAACTCCAGATCACTTAAACTCCTAATAACTCTAAGACATTAAATCATGTTTCTGGGGACATCCTTTAAAAAATATATTTTTTTAAAGAAGGCACAGTAAATTGGCTTGCTCAGCCTCTCAAATGATCCTAAGGCACTCATTATATTAAATACATACCAGTGAGCCCCCATTACAGTTTTCCTAACTCATAATTCTCCAAGAGAGAACTGTACTTTAGAGTGAATGTTGCTGCTTTTCAAGCTTAAATAACTACCACAAATCAAATGAGGAATAAAAGACAACTTCTAGAATCTGGTAAGTGAACTCAATAAGCAGTCGATTTAAAAACACAAATCCACACACTCTTATCTGTATTTCCAGAGTTCTAAAACCTAACATTTTCATTAACTCATTTGGTGACAAATTCTGACCTGAGTGGATGTGAAGCTATTTTTAGTTGTCTTTCTCCACTTACTGTAACTACTAATATCTTTCCCTGCAGAAATATCTGTTTTAGGGAGTCTACTCCAGACCCTACTGGGGATATCATACATATTATATGCATCAAAATGCCTTCTTAAAACTGGAACTGCTTTATTTCCAAAACACATCTCCATAAGGCTTTTACATAAAAGATCATGGACCTTAAAAAAAAAAAAAAGACTATGGACCTGTTTCACTGAAGGGAAAAAAAAATGTATGCATCCATAAAATTAGTTAATAAATGTTTGATCAGCATACTTAATTTTCTCTTTTATCTGGTTTTCCTCCATAATTAGTAAATACTGAAATTCTGAAATAATTCCATTTTATTTTGCTTTTTTGTTAAGCGTTGACTGATGGCATTCATCATTCTCAGAAACTATTCCCCAAAAAAGGCTTTCAATGAAGTATAATTAAACTCAGACTGAAGCAGAGTGGTTGTACCATATTTTTTTATTAAGGTATCATTGATATACACTCTTATGAAGGTTTCACAAGAAAACAATGTGGTTACTACATTTACCCATATTATCAAGCCCCCCATACCCTACTGCAGTCACTGTCCATCAGTGTAGTAAGATTCCAGAGTCACTAGTCTTCTCTGTGCTACACTGTCTTCCCCATGACCTCCCCCACACCATGTATACTAATCATAATACCCCTCAATCCCCTTCTCTCTCCCCCACCCCTCCCCCTTTGGTAACCACTAGTCCCTTCTTAGAGTCTGTGAGTCTGCTGCTGTTTTCTTCCCTCAGTTTTGCCTTGTTGTTATTCTCCACAAATGAGGGACATCATTTGTTTTTGTCTTTCTCTGCCTGACATATTTCACTGAGCATAATACCCTGTAGCTCCATCCATGTTGTTGAAAATGGTAGGATTTGTTTTTCTTATGGCTGAATAGTATTCCATTGTGTATATGTACCCAGAGAGGTTGTATCTTATGATCTAAAATCTATTTTCACGTGCAGAACACCTGCATGGGAACTGTTGTCAGATTCTTTCCATCAGGAAGCATATTCATGAATTCTCCTGTCTTTGAAGTATGTTGTATGCTGAGGAACCAAAAAGGGACTAAGTGATTTTGGAATCTATAATTCTCTAAATACTTTTTTCTTATATAAATCCACCTAAAGACACGCTCATTAAAAAGACACTGACTCCAAATAAAAAATTAAACACAGGAAATTATTTTTAGACATATAGCTAAATGAGCCCAGACAATAAAATATTTCTTCCTTTTCTCTTAGAAAGTAAACTTTATTTATTGCTCAAAATTAAATGATTTCCAGATTGCTATATACAGAAAATAAAGTATATGTAAACCCATTGTACCAAAGTGAATAGGAAAGAGATCATTAGCAGACATTTCAACAAATTTCTAGATGATGAATTGTAGATAAAACTACTTATCACAGAATATGCACACAGTGATTGCTGGGGAAAGTGATGCAGACTTAGAAAGTGGGAATTAACTCATGGAACAATTTGTACATGGCCCTCATCCACACCCCTTACTTATGTCTGATAAATTACTTAAATCTGTGAATGAGGTAGCTTAACTCAATGTTTTTTTCCAACAGGCTGGCCGATAGCACATCCCATTCATATAGAAATAAGTCCTAATTTGTTCTTCCATTATAAAAAAAATGGGTGGGTGGGAATACCTGAACAGAAGCAGTAATACTCAACCATTACCTAGTCCTTCATTTATAAATGTAAACAACCAATTATCAAGTATGTGACAAAAATGGTTAGCAAGAAAAAAAAAAGATAATCCAATTAACAGAAAAGAATTTTTAAGAGGCAGCCTTAAATATTATTCTCAGACAGCTTAAAGAAAATGCATCCTTAAAACAGGAACAGCTGAAAGATAAATACCGGTACAAAAAGATTTCTTGGAATCAAAAATATGATTGTTAAAATGTCACCATTGAGCTGGATAATATTCAAAGTAATTCCCCAGAATAGGAAAAAAATTAGAAGATAACAAGGAACAAAAGATTCCAACTAGAGAGAACAAAGAAAACAGCACAGAAAAATTCTGGAGTAAAGTAAGTTTCTCCAAGTTAAATAAAGATCAAGCCTTTAAGCTGAAAGAACACACTTATAACAGCTAGGATGTGTAACAGAATATCCACATCAAGACCTATCACCATGCAGTTTCTAAAACCCAGGATAGACGAAAACCCCAAAAGGTTCCAGAGAGGAAAAACAAAAGCAATTACCAAAATAAAATATTACTGTCACTCACATTAGACAGACATTACAACACTAGATGCTGGAAGACAATGGAGCAATATGATACTAAGTTCTGTGGGAAAATGTTGAACCAGTATTCTATACCTAGCCCAACTATCAATCAAGCATGAGGCAAACAAAATGATTTTCAGACACAGAGGACACAAAACATTTAACTCCTGCCATCCCAAGCTACTTAGGGATATTCTCCAACAAACCTGAGGGAAGAAAGTACACTCATGTAATAGATATTTTACAATTAGGTATCTTCAAAAAGTTTGAAGATATGCTGAAGGCAAATTTTTCTTTAGTCAACAACAAAAATGAAAGGCTATTTGGGGACAAAATGTGCAAGGGAAATCAGGGTTGAAATATGAAAGTAAAGTGTGGCATGTTTTGAGCAATTATGACATGTTACAAAGGAAAATACATCTAATCCTGACAATAGCAATGTATGGACAGACTTAATTACCAAAAGAAAATTACATCCCTAATACTTATCTTGTAACCAACCAGAATTGGGTATCTTTTGACCACCTCCCTTCATTCCCCCGGCCCCATACAGAGCATTTTACAGCTAGAGTCAGCCAGGTGACAGTCTTGCTATTGTGTGAGACACCCTAGCTGTTATCTTCTGGAAAGATTATAAACCCCCAGCATCCAAATGCTTCAGATTAAATAAAATACGATTTTTATTTGCTTGCTGGGTATCTCCCCTACTGCACTCAGCAACATAAGGGCAGTAATAATTTTTTTTTCAAACCTGTTCCGCCTGCACATGGATCAGTGACTGGCACATAATATTTAATGTGTCATATTTTAACATCTCTGAAAACAGGATGGGTCCAACAGCATCAATCCGTGGCCCTGATATTTTTACCTTCTAGATAGTGCACATCATGAGTCATAAAAGCAAAAGCATCTGAGATTTAAGAAATTCAGTAACAAAAACTATGGATGAAGATGGGAGTCTTGTGACTCCAAATGTTGGTAAATCCAAGATACAGGAATATTAAGCTCATTATTTTGAGTTATGGAACAAAATACCTAAAGAAATAAAAATAGAGGGCTAAACATAATTGCCTCCTGGGAAGAGGCAGTAGACTGTTAGTGCCTTTCTCTATAAACCAGTCTATACTATTTTATTTTACCAAGTGCTCAGACTTTTTAGGAACCATTTTCAAGTATTTACTAAGGAGCAAAGTAGAGATTCACACATACAAAATCACAGGGACTGAGACAAGAACACTCCCACGGATGCAGATAGGCATTCATGGGCAAACAGTCAAAGTTAGAATCAGGCACCTCCAAAAATTTCAGTTGGCAATGAGGGTTGGAGACTGAATGAATTCTGGACACAAATTTAGCAAATCTCTAAAGCGTGGCATCAACACGAGCTGCCTACTAATGAAATTATGCCATTTTACTCATCCGAAAGCCATGGCAGGATAAGCAAAGGCTAGCAAGTTTATCCCAGCGCCTCGGGCTGAAAATTCAGACCCCACCCCCCACCCCCGTGGGTGGAGTAATGTCAAGTTCTTCCTCCCCGAAACACTCCACATTTACACAACACCCTTTCACCTGCCCTGGCCAGTCAACGCAATGACAGACGTGGGACTGAGCATGGTCTCTCCATTACTCGAAAGACCAAGTGACTTTATTATGAGGGTACAAAAGTTGGGGAAGGGGGCTGCTGCTAGGGCTAGGCGGTCCACGGATCAGAGGATGGTGGCCATGACATGAAAAACCCAGCTGGCGGAGTTTGGTGCACAGAAGCACCCAAGCGCCTGCTCCAGTCTGCGCAAAAAGCAAGCGCACCGTTACCCAAAGAAAGCTAACGAGCTTTAAAACCCAACTTACCCTAAGCCGACAGTGGTGTTCAGTTCAACCCCGCCCCTCCCTCCTAACCCGAGGCAGATTTCAAAACCTCACAAGGCCGAGACTGAGCGCGCCAAAGTGGGACCCACCCCCGGGTAGACCGGGACGCTGGAGGCAGATCCCTCCCCTTCCTACGTCCGCCCGCCCAGAGCTCATTCATTCTTCAGGTGGGCAGCCGGTCGTCCCGGACCCGCCATCCCTACACCGTAAACTCACCAAACGCTTTGTCTCGGGCCTGAACGGAAACCGGGGCGCGCATTCGAGCGCGTCCAGAGGCCACCCCCCTAACCCGGGGAGCCGCGGGGCTTCTGCGCCGGGAACCCTTCTGGATCTCTGGGTCCCGGGACCGAAGCCGGGCGTGTTCCTCTTACACAGCCATATGAGCGCACTTCACCCGGTCCTGCGAGGTATCCTGGATCGGGAAGGTGCAGCCGGTCCAGCGCCTACGGAGAGGCCTGCGTTGGGAGGAAGCAGCACCTGGGATGACGAGAGCAAGATTACAGCATAAAGGGCAAAAGGGGAGGATCCATCAGTCGTAAAATGCCCTTTGTAAGGAAACATGCACACTCAAGATCGTTGAGAGGGTGACCGGGAGGGCCAAGCAGGGTCACCGCCGCCCGCTGCCCGCCGCCGCCCTCGCCACTGCCGCCACCGCCATCAACGCCGCCGCCGCTACCGGGGCCGCCGCTCTCCCGTGGCCGCGGCCGCCACGAGTCTCCGCCGCAGCCCTTTGCTTCCTCAGTAGGGGTTAAGAGGGAGAAAGGCCCCAGAGGAGGAGGAGGAGGCGCAGGCCAAGGTGACAGCTCCCCAACTGGCCGGCGCGCGCTGCGCCCCAACGGAACCGTCACCAGCCAATGAGGAGCGGGCGGCGCACTCCAGCGGACCGGGGGCGGGGCCCGGAGCAAACGTCGGCCTGGCGCGCGGGGCTGGGCATGGCGGGAGAAGCACTGAGGGCGGCTGGTAGGGGAGGCTGAGGCTGCTGCCCGCCCGGCCACCCTGGGCCCGGTGCAGGCAGGGCCATCCCACTGACACAGGGACAGTGGGGCTAGTTAGGGGGAGGGCCTCCGAAAAAAGCAAGGCAGGATATTTGCAGTCAGATCAATGTAACTACATGCAAGGATACCACCTACCAAAACTCTGTGTTAAGCATTAAGCTCTAGGGTCATTCTTAAGTAATATCAGTTAATGTTCCCCAGAATGGACCCAAAGGCCAGGGAGTGGCATGGCCCAAACCCTTACACTGGCCAAAGGGGCCCCATACTTGCAGCAGCATAGCACCCTCTCTGATAGCCCCTTGAGTCAAGATCTCCGATGCCTATTTGGGCAAGTGCCGTATATGAGTGGAAAGGAAAAACTTGCACTTGAACAATTGGTAGCCGAGCGTCCTTATGAGCACGGAAAAGCCCCTATACCTGATGATGCTTGGTATGCAGTCGGCTCCAGTCGTGGGCAGTCGCCGAAGTGGAGGGCTGTGACTTTCCATCCGAAGACTGAGACGATACGGATGTTTGAGGACAGAGTGGTGATGGACTGTGTCACAGGCAGTATGGCTCATGATCACCCAGGATGATCGTGCCCTCCCCTGTAGTTGTGCGCACTACAGCTGGGCTGTCTACCAGGCTTGACCCTGTGGCTACCAACATGGTGCCATGCCAACTGGATGGTTGGTCACAGTCCCCTTTGGGCTCAAGAGCTGTGGCAAGCCATATGGGCCTTTAGTCAGACTGAGACAGGTACTGTATATCATGTGTCTGGCCGTTTGCCTTTGGCATCCCCAGTGAACGATGAAGCAGACACATTATTGGCCCACATGCATCGTTTGGAAGGAAAGCCTGCCTCTGTTGTCGCCCAATGGTTATGTCAGCGATGGTTGCACACATTGCAAAAGACAATGTGGGCTGCAGCCCGTCGGTGAGGCTTGCCATTAACCTTTGAAGACGTCAGTAGAGCCCGGAAAGAGTGCCTGTGGGATTCTGATGGGGATTATGTTGAATCTACAGCCGATATAGGAAGAACTGTCATCCAACGGAATCTTCAAATACGTGAACACATCACCTGTCTTCATTTATTCAAGTCCTGTTCAATTTTTCTCAGTAATGTTATTTATTTTTTATTAGGGATGATTGATATACAGTGTCGTTAAGGATTCCCATGAGCACCATTGTGGTTAGTACATTCACCCATATTACCATGTCCCCCTGCTCGCCATTGCAGTCGCTGTCCATCCGCGTAGTAAGATGCTATAGAGTTGCTATTTGTCTTCTCTGTGCTGTACTGCCCTCCCGTGACCCCGCTACATTATGTGTGCTTATCATAATGCCGTTTCATCCCATTCACCCTCACTCCCTACCCACCCTTTCTCAGTAGTATTTTATTGTTTCCACTGAAGTCTCGCAGCGGACCCCTCCCCATCCCACTATCCCTGGGGGAAAGGTTTCCCTCGCCGCCTGAAGCAGCGTCGTCTCCCTAGCAACAAGGTTCCCACCGTAGAGCGAGTGGCTCCTTGTCTGAGGAACGTGATGTCCTGAAGCCCCGAGTGTCGTAAACCAGGTGCGGTGCGGAAAGGCACAGGACGTGGCTTGAATCGGACAGCCGCAGGAGGCGCAGACGGATGGCTCCAGGTGTCAGCGCGGAAAGCCGACGAGCCTGCGGTGCAGCAACGGTGAGTAGCGGAGGGGACCCCGGAGCGGCGAAGTCTGGGGGAGCCGGGCAGCCGGGGCTGCCGGAGCAGCGACGGCCAAATGGAGCGGAGCGCTCTCTGCCCCCCTCCGCTGCCGCGGCTGCCGGACCCGCGCCGCGGCCGCTCCGCTCTCCCTGACCCGTTGAGTCTCTTACCCGGTCTCTCTCCGGCTGGCTGCTGCCGCCCCCCGGGACGGGGAGCCGCCATCGCATCCCCGGCGCTGGGCGGGCGGCCGGGGACGCGTCCGGCCAGTTTTTTGGTCTGGCTGGAGCGGGTTTTCCCCACTCTACCACTCGCCGGCCCGAGCCGGGCTGCAGGCTGCATGTCTGCGCGCGCGGGTCCCGGCGGAACGCGCCGTGGGCGGACCGGGCTGGGCCGGTGGCGATGAAGCTTGGATCGGCTGGCGAGGTGCGCCCGCCCGCCCGCGGAATGGGGGGCGGCGCGACGGAGGCCGCGGGGCCCTCAGTGGCCCCGCTCCTCGGGTCCCGGCTGTCCACAGCGAGGCGAACGCCGGGAGTGCGGTCCACGTTCGGTTGGGAGCTGGGGGGGGGGACGGCCGGGGACTCTGGGCACGAGCGGGCACCTACCTGCCGCCGTGGGAAAACTGGAGCTGGCGGCGAGGTGGGCGGCAGGTGCCTTTGTGGAGTTGTTACCTGGTCTCAAAGATGGGGAACAGCACAGACAGATGAGTGAAATAATTTGATACTTGTCTTTCTCCGCCTGGCTTATTTGACTTAGCACAATACCCTCTAGCTCCATCCATGTTGTTGCAAATGGTAGGATTTGTTTTCTTCTTATGACTGAATAATATTCCATTGTGTATATGTACCACCTCTTCTTTATTCATTCATCTACTGATGGACACTTAGGTTGCTTCCATTTCTGGGCTATTGTAAATACTGCTGCGATAAACATAGGGGTGCATATGTCTTTTTCAAACTGGGCTGCTGCATTAGGGTAAATTCCTAGGAGTGGAATTCCTGGGTTAAATGATATTTCTATTTTGAGTTTTCTGAGGAACCTCCATACTGCTTTCCACAATGTTTGAACTAATTTGCATTCCCACCAGCAGTGTAGGAGGGTTCCCTTTTCTCCACATCTCCACCAGCATGTGTTGTTGTTTGCCTTTTGGATGGTGGCCATCCTAACTGGTGTGAGGTGATATCTCATTGTGGTTTTACTGTGCATTACTCCGACGATTAGCAACGTGGAGCATCTTTTCATGTGCCTGTTGGCTATCTGAATTTCTTCTTGGGAGAAGTGGCATCCTCTGCCCATTTTTTAATCATGTTATTTGCTTTTTGGGAGTTGAGCTGTGTAAGTTCTTTATATATTTTGCATGTTAACCCCCTCTCCCATTCTGTCGGATACCTCTTTGTTCTGTTGATGGTGTCCTTTGCCATACAGAAACTTTTCAGTTTGATATAGTCCCACGAGTTCATTTCTGCTTTTGTTTCCCTTGCTCGAGGAGATGCATTCAGGAAGAAGTCACTCACGCTTATATTCAGGAGATTTTTGCCTTTGTTGTCTTCTAAGAGTTTTATGGTTCATGACTTACATTCAGGTCCTTGATCCATTTTGAGTTAACTTTTGTGTATGGGATTAAACAATAATCCAGTTTCATTCTCTTGCATGTAGCTGTCCAGTTTTGCCAACAGCAGCTGTTGCAGAGGGTGTCATTTCCCCATGGTATATCCATGGCTCCTTTATTGCATATTAATTGACCATATATGGTTGGGTTTATATCAGGGCTCTCTAGTCGGTTCCACTGGTCTATGGGTCTGTTCTTGTGCCAGTACCAAATTGTCTTGATTACTGTGGCTTTGTAGTAGACCTTGAAGTCGGGAAGTGAGATCCCCCCTGCTTTATTCTTCCCTCTCAGGATTGCTTTGGCTATTTGGGGTCTTTAACGATTTTCTCTAGTTCGTTGAAGAATGCTATTGGTATTTTGATAGGCATTGCACTGAATCTGTAGATTGCTTTAGGTAGGATGGCCATTTTGACAATATTAATTCTTCGTATCCATGTGCACAAGATGTGTTTCCATTTATTAGTATCTTCTTTAATTTCTCTCTGAGTGTCTTTTAGTTATCAGGGTATAGGTCTTTCACTTCCTTGGTTAGGTGGTTTATTCCTAGGTATTTTATTCTTTTTGGTGCAATTCTGAATGGGATTGTTTTTCTGCTTTCTCTCTCTGGTAGTTCATCATTAGTGTGTAGGAATGCCACAGATTTCTGTATATTAATTTTGTATCCCACATCTTTGCTGAATGCAGATATTAGATCTAGTAGTTTTGGAGTGGAATCTTTAAGGTTTTTTTATGTACAATATCATGTCATCTGCAAACAGGGACAGTTTGACTTCTTCTTTACCAATCTGCATGCCTTGTATTTCTTTGTTTTGTCTGATTGCTGTGGCTAGGACCTCCAGTACTATGTTGAATAGCAGTGGGGAGAGTGGGCATCCCTGTTTTGTTCCCAATCTTAAAGGAAAAGTTTCAGATTCTCGCTGTTAAATATGATGTTGGCTGTGGGTTTGTCATATATGGCCTTTATTATGTTGAGGTACTTGCCCTCTATACCCAGTTTGTTGAGAGTTTTATCATGAGTGGATGTTGAATTTTGTCAAATGCTTTTTCAGCATCTATGGAGAGGATCGTGTGGTTTTTGTTGATGTGGTGATGTTGATGGATTTTCAAATGTTGTACCATCCTTGCATCCTTGGGATGAATCCCACTTGATCATGATGGATGATCTTTTTGATGTATTTTTGAATTCGGTTTGCTAATGTTTTTTTGAGTATTTTTGCATCTATGTTCATCAGGGATATTGGTCTGTAATTTTCTTTTCTTTTTTTGTGGTATCTTTGCCTGGTTTTTGTATTAGAGTGATGTTGGCCTCATAGAATGAGTTTGGAAGTATTCCCTCCTCTTCTTATCTTTGGAAAACTTTAAGGAGGATGTGTATTAGGTCTTCACTAAATGTTTGATAAAATTCAGCGGTGAAGCCATCTGGGTCAGGCATTTTGTTTTTAGGTAGGTTTTTGATTACCAGTTCAATTTCATTGCTGGTAATTGGTCTGTTCAGATTTTCTGTTTCTTTCTGGGTCAGCCTTGGAAGGTTGTATTTTTGGTGCATACACTTATAATAGATCTTATGATATGGTATTTTATTATTTTGGTTCAAGAATTTGTGCTTATTAAAAGATAAGGGCTCCTCAGATGTTTAAGCCTTAGGGGAGGTGTATGGATATTAGGAGAGATGATTGCTTAGGGGCCTAATAATTGGTAAAGGATGGAGAAGGTTCAGAAAGTTAATGAAAAGATGAGAGATGCTTTCCTCTTCACCTGCTCTTCTGAGCAGCAATTCGTTGCCATAGCAACAGCAGCTGTTTGTGGTACTCCCTACAGCTTCCTACCTGCTGGTGAGGAGGAACTGAGAGCCACAACCTCTTCACCCAGCAGGGCATTCTCTTCACATCTCATAGTGGACCTGGGGTCAGACTTGGGGAGACGCAGCCTGAGCTGGAACCAAGTACAAAACCCTGGGCCAGATGGATTCACTGCTGAATTTTATCAGACATATAGAGAAGAAATAATGCCCATTCTCCTTAAAGTTTTCCAAAAAATAGAAGAGGAGGGAATACTTCCAAACTCTATCTATGAAGCCAGCATCACTCTAATACCAAAACCAGGCAGAGACACTACCAAAAAAGAAAATTACAGACAAGTACCCCTGATGAACATAGATGCAAAAATACTCAACGAAATATTAGCAAACTGAATTCAAAAATACATCAAGAGGATCATACACCATGATCAAGTGGGATTCATCTCAGGGATGTAAAGATGATACAACCTTTGAAAATCCATCAACATCATCCACCACATCAACAAAAGAAGAACAAAAACCACATGATCATCTCCATAGATGCTAAAAAAGCATTTGACAAAATTCAACATCCATTCATGATAAAAACTCTCAACAAAATGGGGATAGAGGGCAAGTACCTCAACATAATAAAGGCCATATATGACAAACCAACAGCCAACATCATACTTAACAGCAAGAAGCTGAAACTTTTCCTTTAAGATTGGGCACAAGACAGGAATGCCCACTCTCCCCACTGCTATTCAACATAGTACTGAATGTCCTAGCCGTGGCAATCAGACAACACAAAGAAATACAATGCATCCAGATTGGTAAATAAGAAGTCAAACTGTCCCTGTTTTCAGGTGACATCGTATTGTACATAAAAAAACCCTAAAGACTCCACTTCAAAATTAGTAGATCTAATATCTGAACTCAGGAAAGATGTGGGATACAAAATTACTACGCAGAAATCTGTTGCTTTCCTATAAACTAACAATGAGCTAACAGAAAGAGAAATCAGGAAAACAATTGCATCCAAAAGAATAAAATATCTAGGAATAAACCTAAACAAGGAAGTGAAAGACCTATACACTGAAAACTACAAGACACTCCTAAGGACACTAACAAATGGAAATTCATCCCGTGCTCTTGGCTAGGAAGAATAAGTATTGTCAAAATGGTATACTACCTAAAGCAATCTACATTTTCAATGCAATCTCTATCAAAATACCAACAGCATTCTTCAATGAACTGGAACAAATAGTTCTAAAATTCATATGGAACCACAAAAGACCCCGAATAGCCAAAGCAATCCTAAGAAGGGAGAATAAAACGGGGAATTATGCGCCCAGACTTCAAGCTATACTACAAAGCTACAGTAATCGAGACAATTTGGTACTGGCACAAGAACAGACCCACGGACCAATGGAACTGAATAGAGAGTCTGGACATTAACCCAAACATATACGGTCAATTAATATATGATAAAGAAGCCATGGATATACAATGGGGAAATAAAAGCCTCTTCAACAGCTGGTGTTGGTGAAACTGGAGAGCTACATATAAGAGAATGAAACTGGATTACTGTCTAACCCCATATACAAAAGTAAACTCAAAATGGATCAAAGACCTGAATGTAAGTCATGAAACCATAAAACTCTTAGGAAAAAACATAGGGAAAAAATCTCTTGGACATAAACATGAGCGACTTCTTTATGAACATATCCCCCCGGGCAAGGGAAACAAAAGCGAAAATGAACAAGTGGGACTATATCAAGCTGAAAAGCTTCTGTACAACAAAGGACACCATCGGTAGAACAAAAAGGCATCCTATAGTATGGGAGAATATATTCATAAATGACATATATGATAAGGGATTGACATCCAAAGTATATAAAGAAGTCATGCACCTCAACAAATAAAAAGCAAATAATCCAATTAAAAATGGGTAGAGGATTTGAAGAGACACTTATCCAAAGAAGAAATTCAGATGGCCAACAGGCACATTAAAAGATGCTCCACATCACTAATCGTCAGAGAAATGCAAATTAAAACCGCTATGAGGTATCACCTCACACCAGTTAAGATGGCCACCATGCAAAAGACAAACAACAACATATACTGGCGAGGATGTGGAGAAAGGGGAACCCTCCTACATTGCTGGGGGAATGTAAATTAGTTCAAACATTGTGGAAAGCAGTATGGAGGTTCCTCAAAAAACTCAAAATAAAATACCATTTGACCCAGGAATCCCACTCCTAGGAATTTACCCTAAGAATGCAGCAGCCCAGTTTGAAAAAGGCATATGCACCCCTATGTTTATCCCACTACTATTTACAGTAGCCAAGAAATGGAAGCAACCTCAGTGTCCATCAGTAGATGAATGGATAAAGAAGATGTGGTCCATATACACAATGGAATATTATTCAGCCATAAAGAAGAAAAAAAGTCCTACCATTTTCAACAACATGGATGGAGCTGGAGGGTATTATGCTCAGTCAAATAAGCCAGGTGGAAAAAGACAAGTATCAAATGATTTCACTCATATGTGGAATATAAGAACAACGAAAAAAAACTGAAGGTACAAAACAGCAGCAGACTCACAGAACCCAAGAACGGACTGACAATTACAAAGGGAAAAGGACTAGGGAGGATGGGTGGGAAGGAAGGGATAAGGGGGGAAAAGGCGCATTACAATTAGGAGACATAATGTGGGGGGGAGCACGAGGAGGGCTGTACAACTCAGAGAAGACAAGTAGTGATTCTATAGCATCTCACTACGCTGATGGACAGTGACTATAACTAAAAACAGGCCTACAAACCTGAAAGAAAAATGAAGAAATGACATGAACAGGGAATTCACAAAAACAAACCAAAAACCTAAAAATAAAGCTTGAACATATGAAAAATCTTCAAAGTTATAATTAGACAAATGCAAAGTAAATGACAAGATATGATTTCTCACCTGCTAGATCATAAGAAAATTTAAAAGTATGACAATACATTTTGTTTTCCAGGCTGTGGATCCAGGTCCTCTCATACAGTGATGACGGGAATGCAAGTCGGTCCAGGACTTCCAGAGCGGAGTTTGGCCGTATCTCACAAAACTAAACACTCCCTTGTCTTTTGACATAGCAGTTCTGCTTCTCAAAATCTACTCTGAACATATGCCTCCAACAATACAAAAATACATATGTACAAGGTTATTCACTGTAGTATTGTTTGTAATTGCAAATTATTAGCGACAGACTGAATGAACCACGTGTGGGAGAATGCTTGAGGAAAGTATGATGTAGCCATACAATGAAGTGCTCTGAAGCTGAAATAAAGAATAAGAAAGATCATTACCAATATGGAGAGATTCCCAGGACATACTGTTAAGTGAAAAATAGCGAAGTGACAAAGAATACCTATAGTGTGGACCCTTCGTGTAGGAAAGAAAGGAATAAAAAATGTGTGTGTGTGTATCTGGTCATTTATGGAAAAGGGTAAGAAAAGAAGAGGAAAGATAAACCAGAAGCTAGAAAGAATGGTTTCTTATTAGGGAATGGAGAGTAACTGAGTGGAAAGAATGAAGGACTAGAAATTAAGTTGTAGGGAAGGAGGTGGGGGGACACTTCTCTCAGTATACCTTTCTGTACAGCTTACAACTTCTAGGACCATGGCAAATTACTAAAATCAACCCTGATATGGGGGAACCCAAAATAGACCACAAACAGCAACACTTAAGTCTAGCTGTATTACAAACACCTAACACAACCACCTTGAAGGGGTGAGGAAGGAAAACAGTAAGTAACTTGAAATATAATATTCGTACTCCATACAGGACGAATAAGGACAAAAAGAGCTACACAAACACTGACTCTCCTTAATTGTCTCATAGGAGTATGGATTACAATTCTAAAACTATGCTTACATTAAAATTGAACAAATGCACTGTAAATAAAGCGAGTGGGGATGCTCAGTGTTAGAGAAAGAAGTTACAGTAAGGAAGGGGGAAGGCTAGAATGAACCCTGTGGTGCTGACATGCAACTGGAGGTGTCAGTATGAACTCGGTTGTTTACATAGACACTTGAACATATACACAGATGGACAGATTAAGAAATAAATATAGATGGGTGTATTTGCATACATAAATATTCTTTCGACCTTTATCTACTGAGAGGGCCTAAAAGCCATGAGATCTCAGTAGCAAAGAGCACCTCTAATGCCCAGATGTTGGTTACTACATACCATTCTCCAGTAAAATGGATTAGCATTGTTTGGAGAAACAATTGATCGAAACGCCAGACAAGGAAAAATAGAAAATGAGACTGGAACATCTTGTAGTGCTAGAAAGTAATGAAATGCTCAAAAAATGGCAATGCCATGTTAAAAGGACACAAAATCTACTTGAAAGAGTCCCCAGTGGTCAAAACAGGGAAAATTTAATGAATAATGATGGTATTGATTTTAATCCAGAGAATATCCTCTATGAGTCTATAGTGATACAAAAAATGATTAAATGAATGAATGGATGGATGGATGGAAGAGAAAAGATAACTATTCTGTACAGGAGAATTCCAATTTATCATGTAGACGGAAGAATGGAAACAGATCATCATTAGACAAACACCATAGTAGGTAGCTGTTATAGTCAAGAACCACCCATGGGTAATAAGATTTGCGGGTAAAACCTTGAATGATGAGAAACAGTATATTTGCAGTCTCAAAGTATCTCCCCACAACATAGTTAATTACAAAGAAAAAAAAAACCAGTGACTTTCCAGTGGAGAAATGTGACAGACACAAAAGTGACCAAAGATAGTATCACGGTAAGAAAACATACTAACACCATGTTCTCTAGGGAAAAACACAAGTTAAAAGGATTCATTTTCCCTGATGAAATTAAGAGATGTTCCTCCCCACACTTTAACTAGAACATTTACTTAAAAAAAAACTTGCAAGTAATTCCACCTGTCTTTGAAATATATGTAAAGTGTTTTTGAAGATCAGATACCCTCTTGTTAACTTTACAACATCTTTTTCAAGGACCTACAATATAAATAACAAGGAGACAGGACCCCTACTTCCCAGCGTCTGTGGGATGACAGGAGCCTGACTTCAGTGGGCTCATTCCTCCAAGCTGCAAACTACTTTCATAGTTCATTTACCTTCTGGATAAAGCCAATTAGCTAACAGAATGGTACCCAATTACCAACTGAATTTAAGATGAATTATGTGTGATGAATGGTGCTCTCAGGTCCTACCTGAAGACTACCTACTTTTTATCTTAGAAACGTGTATATAGTGGCTGCATCTTCCTCGCTATATAAAAGAGGTAAATTTCTTTCAGTCTTTGCAGTCTCTTAGTGGACTGCCTGTAATGTGCACCATATTCTTGTTTAGTGCTTATTCAATAATAAAAGTGCTTTCTATCTACTGCCTTTGTGGAGAGGATTTGTGGAGGGGGAGAAGATTGGGCTTTACATTTCCCCCACAGAACCTTCTCACACGGTGCTCTGTGCAAGGCACAACATCATCTCCTGATATTCTTGACAAAAAAGTAAATAACCTCAACCCAACCACAAGAAAGCATCAGGAAAACCCAAGTGAAAGGACATTTTACAAAATAACTCAGCTCCAAAACTGTCAAGCTTATGAAAATCTGAGGAACAGTAGCAGGTTAGTAGAGACTAAGGAGCCATGACAACTGAATGCAGTGGGAGACCCTGTGCTGGATCTGGGACCAGAAAAAAGACATTAGTGGGAAAACCAACAAAATCTGGGTAAGATCTGTAACTTAGGTGATGGCATGAATTTTGATTTCCTGTTTTTGGTTACTACACTATGGTCATGTTAGAGGTTAACATGAAGCTGGGGGAAGTAAAGTATACAAGGAAATCTATTATTTGGCAATGTTTGTCTAAAATTATTTCAAAATAAAAAGTTATTGTCAGGGTTTTTAGCCCTCCACGGAACTCCCCCTGAACCTGCAGAGGAGTGAAGGGAGAGCACGCCCGGGCAAGGCGAGGTCAGGAGAGGTAAGTGCCGGCTGTCTGCCCAATCCCCAGCCCCCCCGATCTCGAGGACAAACAGACGTGACAGGGAGCTCAGTCGAAGCAGGAACTCGTTTATTCCAGAAACAGCAAGGCATATATATTACTCATGGGCCAATCAGCACAAAGGTCAGGAGTCACAAGACCTTCAAGCAGGAAGGCACATCATACAGGTAAATGGTGTCCACGAGCTGATCACGTTCGCGGAAGACTTGAGTCGCCAATCAGGAGCGGGAGGCAGGCCTAAGCAGAAAATCACCCTCCTTTTGAAAGCAGGCAGAGCACCGCCCTTTGTGCATCTGGGAGGTGCCATCTTAACAATGATTCAGCATTTCAGGCATTTTCTTTTGGAGGCTAGAATACCCGACAGAGCATAATGTTTGATACCCCTCGTATCAACTAAAAATAGTAACACATAGGCCTTCCTGCCTTGTCTTCACATCCCTTGCCCTATCTTCTCCCAATAATAAGCCACAACTTAAAATGTAACAAAAAAGAAAAAAAATGCTTCCTAAGAAAACCAACAAGATTGAGCTTAAGTGCTGTATCATTTGACTGCATTTTTGTTTGTTCAGTTTCAAAGAAACTTGACCCTCTATTACTGTTAAGCCAAGAGGTGAGCTGGAAAAAAAAATCGTCAAGCTAAATTTGACACTAAATTATTACTTGTACCAATAAGACAGAGAAGAAAACAGTTCTCTCTCCAAGCTAAGTCATGGGTTTTATCACGAATACGCAAAGCAGGGAGTCTTTTTTCACATGCCAGGCTTACTAGCTCAGAATAATGAGAAACAATGGTTTTTTGTTAACCAGTGAACCTAGCCTAATTGGGAAAATATTTGCATTCCCTTAGGGTAGAACTAGGTCCAAAAAAAACCCACCTTCATATCAAGACTGCACCATCCCGGAGGTCAAAGCACATGATGTAGATAGAGAAGAATGTTCAAGGTTCAGTGAGGTTTTTTTCCCTTACTTAGAAGCATAAGAAATCCTCAAAAAGTAACAGTCCAAGACGGACGGCACAGTGACCCACCATCCCACCCATCTTAAGTCATTGGCCTGCTGTGCGCTGGTCTCCAGCCTACCTGCATGAAATGTGTGCGCTGGTCTCCAGCTACCTGCATGAAACGCACACACCTGAGAACAGCGGATGCGACAGAAGTACAGCCCTTTAAGGAAAACACATGAAGAAATGAAACCTGTTCCTGTTCAGTCCACTAAGGCCAAAGAGCTGCCAAAAAACATCTTACATTTTGTCTCTAATTTGTAAACAACTGTTAGCAGGAAAATCAAAGTTTGTTTCCTCTTAGTCCCACTTCCTCCTATTTCTATTCCTTCACTCTCTGGGTTACTTGGGTCAGAGTAGCTCATGAAAGAGCCTTGACACTTTCGCATCTCAAGTGTTTAGAGTAAATCAAAGACGACATATCAAATGTTGGAATTTCACATTAAATGCAGTTCATTTTGCTCCCAGTCTACCTTTCACTGAGAAAGTCTCAGAATCAGGAGGACCCTTAAGACAATCTCCCCTCGGAATAACCCAAAACCAGAATCTCCAATAGCCACCTGGTTCAAATTCAAACACTCCGCGAGCAAGAGGACCACTTCTTCACCTGAGACCCCTTTTCTTTTCAAATGAAGGCACGCACTTGCAGGCCACTCTCCTTAATTACCCCGTGAACCTTTCTGCATTACAGTAAATCGGCAGACCATAAAGCCCTCCTGGCAATGGCAAAAGCAGCACGGTGTGTGGGTCATGGCCTGTGGGAGAATTCTGAAACTCTGAGGCCTCAATCAACCACCCACCTTGGAAGGATACCGGACCTTGGCTCCCACTTGCAAAGACAGTGAGATTCTGCCCTACCCTGAGACTGGATGTCCCTCATGCCCTGACGATGTCATAAGGGAGTCCTGTTGTTCCCACTTCTACAAGATGATTTCGCAAAGAATGAACCAAAGATTTCATTTACATTAGCACCATGTCCCAGTACAGGAGTTTTCAACACATGTGCTCTGCAAAATTTTCTCTAATTCCAAAGTACATTTAGCAGGTGGAGTGGATTTTTATTATTTTTGAAAATAAGTTACTAGAGAAAATTCAGGAAATTTTTCTCACTCTGTCTCATCTTCTTCATCACAGCATTCACAACTCAGCCTATGGTAGGGTTTGCCCCTTAGCATCCTAATAACAAGACCTATTTACAAAAACCAAATGCCCACAGCAACTGTGCGATGAGGCACACTTACGGTGCCATGTGTCTGATTTTTAAATAAAATTAAGAGAACTGAAAACTGTCTTTCAGTCTCAGAAGCTCCTTATACCTACTTCCACAATATTTACTTCTCATTATTCCAGACCTTCCTTCTCCCTCCCATGTTGAGTCACAGACCAGTATTTTTGGTCAAATTTCACATAAAGTTCTAAAACCAGAAAAAGGGGGGGGGTCGGGGAGAGAAGGGAGGAAGGGAAGAAAATTTCTGCTCTGGTCCCTAAAGGAGTTGAAGATGCATATTTACCTATGCATAACTGGAATTTCATTAGTATGCACATCTACAGAAATTTCCAAGTCTTCTTGTTGATGGAAAAGAGAATGGATAAGGATAATCAAAATACATTGGCTAATCCAAAAGTCATTTAAAATCAAATTTCATTAAATCAGCATTTTGTCAATATATTTACTATCTTCCTTTTCAACTCAAGCTAAGGTTAAAACAGGTCTTCATCTTTAGAACACATCAACCAACAAAAAGACATCCCCTCGTTGCTCCCAGGATAGCAGAAAATCAGCACAAATTTTTTAACTTACTATAGATGATCCATAAAATTAGAAATTACACAAAGATTAAGAGCTGGCTGGCATGTATCTTAGCTATACAGAAAACATAGGATATAGAAAAAAAGCCAAAGTTTATCCAGCGGGGGAAAAAAAGCCCCATTATTATTAATATCAATAAAAACTAAGAATGAGAAAAAAACAAAGAAGCAAGAATATATGAAGCACTTTCACCTACAGCCTCATTTAAGCCATACTTTGCTGTCCTTGGGTTTTAGTACTTGTTGACTGCTGTCTCCCCAGACAGATGGTTCACTCTGTGAGCCTGGGCTGTGTTGCAGCCTACCCCATTCCTCCAGTGCAGCCCAGGGCCTGGCACACTGCACACCACCACAAAACGTGTGTGGAGCCCTCCATACGGCCATGAGCAAGTCAGCCAGGGCTCCTGGAGTATCAGAGCTTGCAAGTAACTGGAGTCTGATGAGCTGAAATGAATGGCATTGGACTCCAAAGGAAACCTAGGTGAGGATACAGTATTACTGTCATCAGCAATTCACAGCTAGGGAAACTGAGGCCATAAGGAAACACAGCCCAGAACTTTGGACTATCAATTCTGAGATCTTTATTTTCTACTGTATATATTTCATTTTAACTTCTATTGACACTTTCTGTACTAACCTATCTATGTAAAACTCATCACTTCTAATAGCTTCAGTCTTTAGCAACTGACAGTATGCGATGTGCCTGAATTTCACATTTATATAATCAGTTTTCACTGCTGCAATTCACTTTTAATCCCTTAACATAAACATAATGAAGAAATGGGCTGTTACTAACAAAAATAATATTCTTTAAATAAAATCATTTTTTAAAGCCTGGCAAATGTGTTAATTTTTCTTTCCCTTTGCATGTATTGGTCTCTGCTTAGTATATATTTATCTTATTTTCACATTTCAATGCCCAACATTCGTTAGTCTCCAACAGATGGCTAAAATGACAAGCACAAAGAAATGGGGTCTAGTCCAGATTAATGTGCTTCCATTTCCAAGGAACAAACAAAGACTACTTTCTGAGTGAGGTATAAATTATCTGATAATGAGCAAGACTAGTCTGTGTGTCTAAAGATGTGTGATAAATGTTATTTGTTCAAGAACCAAAAAGGAATATTTCTCCCAGAGCAGACATCTCCATATCTACAAAAACTGGCCAAGCTCTCTTGTTCAGGTGACAGAGTAACTCCAAATCCCTTGCCTATTGGTACTAAGCTGTCAACAACTGAGGATTTCAAGATGGATTCCCCTGTGTAGATTTACCTTCACAGTTATTAGATCTCAAGGTAATAAAGAGTTTAGATTCCTGTAGAATACGCTATACGGGATATTAAACTGGCTGTGCTTTGGACATCTGATCAAGCAATGTTCTGAATTCAACTAACTAAGACCTTACCTTGTGTCTGAATTATCTTTGTGCAGAGAGGGAATCTATATTGTTTGAACGTTCCAAGAATTGAGAATCCCTGCTTCGGGGTCTTGATACAGCCAAAGGGAATTTCTGTCAATTTGGACCCCACAGCCGAGAGGTCAGCTGCCCAATCTAGTGCCCACCACAGCTGTGACATCTGATGCTTGTATGTCCTTGTTCATGGCATTCTCACCTCATCCTCAATATGTCTATTGACCTACTGATTTCTCAAGACCCATCTCCTCTCCGAAGTGTCCTTTCTCTGGTTCCCTTGTCATGTAATATATTAATTGCATTCTCCTTGGCACATTCATTAACATTGGGCTTAAACACTCTGGAGCACCTGTCCTATTTTACCACTGCTATTTGTGTGTGTATCTATCATACTTGCTAGACAACAAGCTAATCCCTAGATAGGTGAGGGCCACATATTTCTAATTTTTCACCCCAATCAGCCAGTTCAGCATCTGACACATGGTAGATATTTACTTTATATTTCTTGATAACTACAGCACCGAGACAGATACAACTTTTTCCAGTTTCCAATGTACTTTAGGTCCCAGAACCAGTAGTAAAACTCAGGCCTGTTTAAGGTCCCAAATCCATGTTTTTTCCAGTATGTCATGAGGTCTCTCCATGGTAAACACTGCTAAACAGAGGAATTCAAATAAAAACAGAGGGGCATTCCCTACAGATGGAAGTATATAAATTAAGGTTTGAAGAGATAATTCAGGCTAAATAGGCTTAGCTACCCAGGATGTATGTAGATGTGTAGTAAGCAGGGAGACATATACAGAATAATAACACAATTTAAGGACAAAGTTTACCATCATTCTCTCTGCATGTAAGATAGGCTTCTTGGAAAGCCTTTATCAAGTTTGTTTGTTTTTCTTAGCATCAAGTATCATATTAAGAAGAAAAACAAGTTTAATGAAATCTTTTATCAACTTAGGTTTGTTGAAAAATCAGTTGGAAAAAATACTACTGCATTTCAACTTGATTTCAACTCCTCATTTCTACCCTGCAATCTCAAAAAGGTAAGGTAAAGAGAATGTGATAACATGAAACTAAGGATACACTGGATGGAGACAGACAGACAACCTAGGCAAAACCTGTCACTAGTTACCTACTGTTCCAAACAGAATGGGAAATGGGAGAGGGAGTCCTTCTATCACCCCCAAAATTGGAACCAACCCATTTCCATGATTAATCTAGGTTTTATTACAAGTGGCCTAGCTTACTTTGTGCCTTAATTACATTCAATACAAATAATGCAAGGAATCCATAAGATGACACAAAATCAATCCCACATCGAGTCTTCCCTGCACTGTGTTCTATTCTACCTGCATTTATATGTATAATGCCAAAATGAAGATGTGAATTAATAAAACGTGTGGGAGCTTGTTCGTGTTCACATTTTCATGCTGCTCCTTCCCAAGTAACTGTAGTGCTCACAAAATACGAAATACAGAAGGAAAAAAAGCTAATTTATTTAAGAAAGCAAGTCTCTTACAGTGTCCTGGATATGGAGGAAAAAACGGCTACTTTAACCTTCAAATGGAAAAGAAGGACACTTCATCTTGTGTTAATCCCTCCCAACTAAAGCCTTAGTGAACACACTGCCAAGGACTGAAATCATTATTCTTTCTAAATTCCACTAAGCATCTTCAGAATGCCTGCACCCCAGTCATCAACGGCTGTGAGCTGGAGGCCCATTCTGTCTGCAAGGCCATTAAGCCGGTTCCAGGCTGAGCCCTCCTGGCACCACTTTCACTACCAGCAATCAGAAGAGAGACCGTGTTTGTACGGCTGGTTGCTGCAATTAGGTTTCCAGGTTACCAACTACCAAACAACATTGGGCTGAATGTAATTTCTAGACATACTGTTCCAAAGCCTCTACAACCTGCCCTACAAATAAAAAGGTAAATTGCAATCTTCACACCCACTGAGTGTACAGTAATAAATCAAAATAAAAGGCCACCCTGTATAAACAGTATTGTTTTGGTAAACCTGCCCTAAAAAGTCATCCTTTCTAGCTTAAAAGGAGGAGGAATTTGGCATCCTCAGGTACTGAAAATTTGGCCTTTTAAAATGGACCACCACAAACAACACTTAAGAATTTTTATCTTGTAAAGTGGCTTTGCTAGTAGGTAAGGCAGCCTATTTACTTGATTCAACACTGGTCCACTTCCTTCTAGATTTCTGTGGGCAGATAGGATCCCAGAGCTCAAGAGGGACAGGAAGAATTTATGAGGAAACATTAGAGAGCCGCAGCCAGTGAAGGGCAAGAAAACAGGATCCACAAGGAAGGATGTTTTAAATGGTGACGGTTCAGTGTGGATAAAAGAAAGCTAGTCTGTGCGTTAATCTTATTTTTCTACTCATGACGAACCCTTTTCCCAGCACAAAGGTACCTGGTTGTGTTCCCAAAAGGCTTAAAATGCAGTTTTATAAACTAGGTATTTATCATTAAAATGAATTACAATGAAAAGCAATGGGGGCACTTTCTTTGCAAACGCAGTATTTGGAGACATAAGGAATGCTGACACAGATGGAACACACTGGACTTTCCTTGTTCTTTCTGGTGTGATACAGACATATATTGGCAAACACCAGCTGACCTTCTTGTTAGCCCAGGTCTTTTGATGTCTCCCCTTCTTTTACTCAAATCACTACTGTGATTTCACCCATTCTATAAAATCTTTCCCACCTGAGGACAGGAAGAGCGTTCTCTCTGGTAACATGTAATTCCCAGGGCTCTCCCTTCACTCACAGTCTTATAACAAGTACCCAGCCACTGCTTGTATGCAACGTTAATAAATCCAGGCCTTAGTTTAATGGTTTCCAACTTGTCTTGCACCTTTACAGCACCACGTGTTCCACATTACATGCCTCCTCTCTTGATGAGCAACCTGGCACAGTAGCACAATGACTTTATAACAAAAGAAACAGCAGGCCTGCCCTCAGGCAGTGCAGATGACTGGTACAAACATATATTTTCAAATTCCATGAGGAGGCTTTATTAACTGCTTTAAATAACAGTTGACAGGTGTCTGCTTCTGAAAAAGAAAATTATCTCAGATAAATTAGAAAAAAATCCTTATGTGGTTTTAATAACAAAGGAAACCGCACATATTCTTGTTTGAATAAATATATGTAGACTTTTAATTTTTAAACTTCTAAATCATATATGTCATCTATCCTATTTGAAGGAAAAAAGAATTACTTTTGCCAAATTACTAGTGAATTCTCTTTCTACATGTCTTCCATGAGACAGGAAAAGTTTATATCTTATTTTTCTCCATAACCCCAAGTAATTTATCAAATCAGTCTTCAAAAACTGGCAACAGAAATCTCTATTTCCTTTCATTAGAATGGATGATATATATAAAATGGCAATATTTTAAATCCAAACCTTTATTTGATAAAAATCACTACAATAACCTAACTATGGTGCAGACTCAGGGACATCCAGATGACATTCAAATCAGCATGGAATGGTAAAGAGTTAGCTAATCACTTATTCACTCATTCATTCATTCATTAAGCAGTCCCTTCATTTATTCAATTTTCTAATCGTAATTAGTTTTTATCTGACTCGACTCCCTGGTGTTTCATTCCTTTTTCTTCTCTAATCATTATTTCATATCAGCTACAGAAATCATTTGCTGAAACGATCTGGGGTATTTTTTGACAAAATTTACAAATTAATAAGAACATTACCAAGAAATGAAAGTCATTGGGGGAGAGGGGTTCAACCATGCATATCCTTACCTGAAAACTCTGCATTTTATGAAGCCATCACAGCAAACATACTTTTAACTTTGAATATAAGATTTAAACACACTGGAAAAAGATGAAATGAGAAGCTGTATGCTGAAGTGTGTTTTTATAAAATCATATCTAATAAGCACAGTACAGGCTATAAGAGGAACGTGCAAAGATTAGTGAATAAAGTAAGACGATAAAGAAATTAAGACAGGAGAAATTAAGAGAGGTAGGATGGAGATTACCAAAATGCTGAATCTATGATATCAAGAAAGAAGAGAAAAAATATTTGGAAAAAATGTAAGTGTGAACTACTAAAAAAATTGAGCATACTAGATGGAAGTATGCCTAAGGTAAAATAGCTGTCACCAGCGAAAATAAAACCACAGCAAAGAAAGTAAACCAAACAAATACTAACTAAAGGCAAAATAAAATCAGCTATCCATAAAATCAGTCAAGGGAAACACAAAGAGTACAGAATAAAACACCTAACATATAAGAGTGGAGGAGGAAGAAAAAGAATCATCCGACTGTGTTTATAATAGCATAATAAGTAAGTTAAGTTTGACAGTTAGACAGTAAAGAAACTACCCTTGAACCTTTGGTAACCATGAATCCAAAGCCAGCAATGGCATTAAGAACATAGCTATCAGTAATCACCCTAAATGTAAATGGACTGAATGCACCAATCAAAAGACAAAGAGTAATAGAATGGATAAAAAAGAAAGACCATCTATATGCTGCCTACAAGAAACTCACCTCAAACCCAAAGATATACACAGACTAAAAGTGAGGGGACGGAAAAAGATATTTCATGCAAACAATAGGGAGAAAGAAGCAAGTGTTGCAGACAAGTTGTATCAGACAAAACAGACTTCAAAACAAAGAAAGTAACAAAATACAAAGAAGGAAAAATACATAATGATAAAGGGATCAGTCCAACAAGACGATATAACTATTATAAATATCTATGCACTCAACACAGGAGCACCAACATATGTGAAACATATACTAACACAATTAAAGGAGGAAATATAATGCAATGCATTCATTTTAGGAGACTTCAACACACACTCCTCCAAAGGACAGATCAACCAGACAGAAAATAAGTAAGGACACAGAGGCACTGAACAACACACTAGAACAGATGGACCTAACAGACATCTACAGAACTCTACACCCAAAAGCAGCAGGATACACATTCTTCTCAAGGGCACATGGAACATTTTCCAGAATAGACCACATACTAGGCCACAAAAAGAGCCTCAGTCAATTAAAAAAGACTGAAATTCTACCAACCAACTTCTCAGATCACAAAGGTATAAAACTAGAAATAAATTGTACAAAGAAAACCAAAAGGCTCACAAACACATGGAGGCTTAACAACATGTTCCTAAATAATCAATGGATCAATGACCAAATTAAAACAGAGATCAAGCAATATATGGAGACAAATGACAACAGCACAAAGCCCCAACTTCTGTGAGACGCAGCAAAGGCAGTTCTAAGAGGAAAGTATATTGCAATGCAGGCCTATTTAAAGAAGGAAGAACAATCCCAAATGAATAGTCTAAAGTCACAATTATTGAAACTGGAAAGAGAAGAACAAATGAGGCCCAAAGTCAACAGAAGGAGGACATAATAAATATCAGAGAAGAAGTAAATAAAATTGAGAAGAAAAAAACAATAGAAAAAAATCAATGAAACGAAGAGCTGTTCTTTGAGAAAATAAACAAAATAGATATACTCCTAGCCAGACTTATTAAAAGAAAAAGAGAATCAACACGCATAAACAGAATCAGAAATGAGAAAGGAAAAATCAAAACGGACCCCACAGAAATACAAAGAATTATTAGACAATATAATGAGAATCTATATGCTGACAAACGGGATAACCTACAAGAAATGGACAAATTTCTAGAAAAATAAAACCTTCCAAGACTGACCAAGGAAGAAACAGAAAATCTAAACAGACCAATTACTAGCAACGAAATTAAATCAGTAATCAAAAAACTACCCAAGAACAAAACCCCCCTGGCAAGATGGATTCACCACTGAATTTTATCAGATATTCAGAGAAGACATAATACCCAGTCTCCTTAAAGTTTTCCAAAAAATGGAAGAGGAGGGAATACTTCCAAAACTCATTCTATGAAGCCAGCATCACTCTAATACCAAAATGAGGCAAAGACAGCGCAAAAAAACTACACACCAATATCCCAGATGAACATAGATGCAAAAATACTAAACAAAATATTAACAAACCGAATTCAAAAATACATCAAGAGGATCATACACCATGATCAAGTGGGATTAATCTCAGGGATGCAAGGATGGTACAACATTCGAAAATCCATCAACATCATCCACCACATCAATAAAAAGAAGGACAAAAACCACATGATCATCTCCACAGATGCTGAAAAAGCATTCAACAAAATTCAACATCCATTCATGAAAATATCTCAACAAAATGGGTATAGAGGACAAGTACCTCAACATAATAAAGGCCATATATGACAAACCCACAGCCAACATCATACTTAACAGCAAGAAGTTGAAAGCTTTACCCCTAAGAATGGGAACAAGACAAGGATGCCCACTCTCCCCGCTTTTATTTAACATAGTACTGGAGGTCCTAACCATGGCAATGAGACCACACAAAGAAATAAAAGGCATCCAGATTGGTGAGGAAGAAGTCAAACTGTCCCTGTTTGCACATGACATGATACTGTACATAAAAAACCGTAAAGAATACACTCCAAAACTACTAGAACTAATATCTGAATTTGGCAAAGTTGCAGGATACAAAATTAATACACAGAAATCTGTTGCATTCCTATACACTAACAATGAACTAGCAGAAAGAGAAATCAGGAAAACAATTCCATTCACAATTACATCAAAAAGAATAAAATACCTAGGAATAAACCTAACCAAGGAAATGAAAGACCTATACCCTGAAAACAACAAGACTCTCTTAAGAGAAATTAAAGAGGACACTAATAAAGGGAAATTTGTCCCATGCTCATGGGTAGGGAGAATTAATATTGTCAAAATGGCCATCCTGCCTTAAGCAATCTAAAGATTCAGTGCAATCCCTATCAAAATACCAACAGCACTCTTCAACAAACTGAAACAAATAGTTCTAAAATTCATATGGAACCAGTAAAGACCACGAATAGCCAAAGCAATCCTGAGAAGGAAGAATAAAGCAGGGGGGATCTCACTTCCTGACTTCAAGCACTACTACAAAGCCACAGTAATAAAGACAATTTGGTACTGGCACAAGAACAGACCCACAGACCAGTGGAACAGAATAGAGAGTCCAGACATTAACCCAAGCATATATGGTCAATTAATATACAATAAAGGAGCCATGGATGTACAATGGGGAAATGACAGACTCTTCGACAGCTTGTGTTGGCAAAACTGGACAGCTACATGCAAGAAAATCAAACAGGATTATTGTCTAACCCCATGCACAAAAGTAAACTCAAAATGGATCAAAGACCTGAATGTAACTCATGAAACCATAAAACTCATAGAAGAAAACATAGGCAAAAGTGTCTTGGACATAAACATGAGCAACTTCTTCATGAATATATCTCCCCGAGCAAGGGAAACAAAAGCAAAAATGAACAAGTGGGACTATATCAAGCTGAAAAGCTTCTGTACAGCAAAGGACAACATCAGTAGAACAAAAAGACATCCTACAGTATGGGAGAATATATTCATAAATGACGTATCCGATAAGGGGTTGACATCCAAAATATATGAAGAACTCATGCACCTCAACAAACAAAAAGCAAACGATCCAATTAAAAAATGGGCAGAGGATATGAATAGACACTTCTCCAAAGAAGAAATTCAGATGGCCAACAGGCACATGAAAAGATGCTCCACATCACTAATCATCAGAGAAATGCAAATTAAAACCACAATGCGATATCACCACACCAGTAAAGATGGTCAACATCCAAAACACAAACAACAACAAATGTTGGCGAGGATGTGGAGAAAAGGGAACCCTCCTACACTGCTGGTGGGAATGCAAATTAGTTCAACCATTGTGGAAAGCAGTATGGAGGCTCCTCAAAAAACTCAAAATAGAAATACCATTTGACCCAGGAATCCCACTCCTAGGAATTTACCCTAAGAATGCAGCAGCCCAGTTTCAAAAAGACAGATGCACCCCTATGTTTACAATAGCCAAGAAATGGAAGCAACCTCAGTATCCATCAGTAGATGAATAAAGAAGATGTGGTACATATACACATAATGGAATATTATTCAGCCATAAGAAGAAAACAAATCCTACCATTTGCAACAACATGGATGGAACTAGAGGGATTATGCTCAGTGAAATTAGCCAAGTGGAAAAAGACAAGTATCAAATGATTTCCCTCATATGTGGAGCATAAGAGCAAAGAAAAAAACTGAAAGAACAAAGCAGCAGACTCATAGAACCGAAGAATGGACTAACAGTTACCAAAGGGAAAGGGACTGGGGAGGATGGGTGGGAAGGGAGGGACAAGAGGGAAAAAGGGGCATTACGGTACGATTAGCAGACATAATGTAGGCGGGGGACAGGGAGGGCTGTACAACACAGAGAAGACAAGTAGTGATTGTATAGCATCTCACTACACTGATGGACAGTGACTGTAATAGGGTAGGTGGGGGGGACCTGATGAAGTGGGATGTTTAGTAACCATAACGTTGCACATGTAATTGTAGATTAATGATACCAAAAAAAGAAAAAGTGCTTGACAGCTAAGGACAACTAATTGCTTAATGAATAATATCACATCTTTGAACACTGACAGAGTAACTGTACTTATCCTGGTGTATATAATTCTTGAATCATTGTGTTGTACACCTGAAACCAATACAATATTTTATATCAATTATGTTTTAATGTAAAAAAGCTAAATTATTCCCCCAAATAAACAAATAAATAAACAGAAAAATAAATAGGAACGAATTCCTTTGCTTTAGAAGAAGATACACAGCCAGAGGTAGGGAGAACACCTCCACAGGAAACCAGACTCTCTTAGCCACTATTGAGTATCGATAGTCTTTTAAGGCAATACAGATATTTATGAAATGTGGGACATATTCTGCTAATTTTCTCTACAAGTGTCATAACCTGTACAACTGATGTGCGTATCTCAGTCTCAGGAAGAGCAAGAACTTCAGCTTCTCGAGATTTTTTCTTGGATATACACTTAGATGAGGGTGACTGTTTCTGACAGGCCCTGAACGCCTCAAGTCAGGTTAACTCAGTTGGTTCTGGTAATGGCTAAACTCCTTCATATGCATGTCCTGGGTTGCCTACCTGGGTGGCTATACTTAAAGTGGCTCGTGCACATCACACAGAGGGCTACTGCTGGAAGAGGCACCCTCCTCCTCTCTTGCATACAGCCAAACCGTGTAGATGCTACCTGCTTGGGATGTCTTAAGCCTTCCTCCTTTCATTATCCCCACTGTCGCTCCCTTGATTTAGAGCTTAGTAAAAATGTTTGTTCTATACATTCCCACATATCTAAGGAGTTAAGAACAAAGCGCAGTTTCCTACTTTAGCTGGTTTATTGCCATTTAGAGTGTGAGATGAGTAATAACAAACATTGAACCTTCTGTTTTTGTATTGCTTCCTGTCATAAAGTAAACTCCAAAGAAACCTATAGCAACTTATCTTTAAATTCTACATAAACCAAACATTACATTTCTCTAGCTTACTATTTTCTTCCTCTGAAAAACATGATTTCATGTTAAGAGATCTGATATGGGTGAGAAACTTTGCAGTTCACTAGGGTGTGATCTGCAAGCCCAAAAGTGAAATGGCAAGTGCAGAGGCAGAGAGAAGGGACGCTAAGAGAATTCACCCAGGGAGCTGCTATTTAACCTGCACTACAAAAGGAAATATCATCTTGCCTGGATCTTCCGGCACTCAGTTTCATGGTAAAGGCAGGCATTTAATAAATATTTATTAAATGGATTAATCTGAGAGTGGGTGGTACAGACGTGAAGGAAGAAGGAACAAGGGAGGCACCGTGAGGAGAACTGAGTAATGTTCCCAGCATTGTGTTAGATACTGTGGAATACAAGTGTGGTTCGCTAAATGTCCTGAATTACCCTCCTTCTAAAACAATAAAAAATGCTGGATTAAAAAATGTTTAAATCTTTTCTTTTTAAACACATTGCCAATTTCACAAGAATGAAAATGATTCAGAAAAACCAAAAGCTGAGTGAAAACAGAAATCTTGGAAGGTAAGCAAGCCCAGAAATGAGCTTTAACCTAAATATATCTGCTGATGCCCTGGTGACCTAGAACTGTTGTTCTCATAGCTACATATGGAAATAGGCACAAGAGATAGGTCTAGGGTCTTCCCAAGATGGACAGTCTGGGAGTCCCCATGTGAATCTGGAACCTCAGAGTTACACCATAAATGTAATGGTAAACAAGAACTAACCCTCTTCACGGAACAAGGACAGGAAGGTGACATGTTTATTTTACATTTGTGCTAAAAGCAAAAGTGGAGGGAGAGATTAGGGAATTTCCCACTGATAATGCCTAATCACACAGTTCACTCCCAGGTAGCTACTGAACCTAATAACTCAATAGATAAAATATCTACTTCATAACCTAATAACCCAATAGATCTTCTAATCTAAAAAGAAAAAAAGTAAAGCAGAGGGTTAAATTTACAGTGATCTGGCTTGGAAATGCTCTCAGATGATAAATCCTACCTGGGGAAACATAACTTCTATTCAGCCTGTAAATAATTCCCACAGCTAATGTTCCAAGGAACATGAACTCACAGTCAAAAACTATAAAACTTATAAGAAAACAGGACATGAATGAGAGCCTGAAGACACAATAGAGAAAAAGATTTGAAAATTTTAAGAACATAAAATAATTACGTGTAGTATGTTTAAAGAAATAAAATGATTGAAAATACAAGTAAGGAACAATAAATTTAAAAAATGACAAAGTAAAAAAAATATTAAGATAGGATGTCTGGAAATGAAAATAATAATAATTTAAATTAAAAACTCCAGGGAGAAGCTAAATAGATTAGTCACATCCACAGACAGTTATTGAACTAGAAAACATATTCAAAAAAGTTATACAGAAGACAGCACAGCCAGATGAACAAATGAAAAATATCAAAGAAAGCTTGGAGGCTAAAGTAAGACTACTTACCATACCTGTAATCAAACTCCCAGAAGGAGAAATAGATAAAGCAGAGGCATTATTTGAAGAGTTTTCTAGAATGGTTGAAAAGTACAAATCCTCATATTCACTCAATGAACCCATAGCAGGATAAATTCAAAGAATCACCACCTGCATACACTGAAGTGAATCTGTCATTAAAATATACAAAAAGATGATCCTAAAAGCAGCTAGTGGGAAAAAACAAAATACCTACAAAGGAAAGACAATTAGATTAGATTAATGGCAGACTTCTCAAAAGCAACAATAAAAAGTAGAAGACATTAGAATAAGATCTTCAATGTGTTGAGAAAGCAATTGTAAATGTTGAATTTGAACCCAGAAGAATGTTCTTTCTCAAGAATGAGTGCAAGTTAAGAACATTGCCAACAATAGCAATCCACTAAAGAAGGTTCTTAAGAACTTAGTTTAGGCATAAAAACTGATCTTGAAGAATAGTAGAAAAGCAAAAGGGAATGATGACCAAGGACATCGTTGACATGTGGTAAATGCTTTGAACGACAACATGAAACAATAACGCCTCATGTGTGTGATTTATGGTACAGTTAGAACAAAAATACTAGAAAATAGCATATAAATGGTGAAGAGAATGATCAAAGGTTAAGTGTAAGAACGCTTTGTTTTTGTGAAGGAAGGTAAAATATCATGATAACTTGAGATATTGTTGAGAATGCATGTTAAAATATCTATGGTGTTGGATGGAGCTAGAGGGTATTATGCTCAGTGAAATAAACCGGGCAGAAAAAGACAAGTATTAAGTGATTTCACTCATCTGTGGTATCTAAGAACAAAGAAAAAAACTGAAGGAACAAAACAGCAGCAGACTCACAGAACCCAGGAATGGGCTAACAGTTACCAAAGGAAAAGGGACTGGGGAGGATGGGTGGGAAGGGAGGGATAAGGGGGAAAAAAGGGCATTACAATTAGCAGACATAATGTAGCAGGGGATGGGGGGCACAGGGAAGGCAGTATAACACAGAGAAGACAAGTAATGATTGTATAGCATCTTACCATGCTGATGGACAGTGACTGTAACGGGGGACTTGATAATGGGGGGAGTCTAGTAACCATAATGTTGCTCATGTAATTGTACATTAATGTTACCAAAATAAGATAAACAAACAAACAAATAAAAGTATCTATGGTGACCACTTAAAAAATAGACATGCTGAATATAACTTTCAAACTGAGACACAGAGAAAAGTGGAATGAGGAAAAAGAAAAAGAATATTAATCTGAAAGAAAAAAATTTTTTTAAGAATATGACATAATAAGCACAAAATTATGTGATTAAAATAAATCCAGTTAAGTTGGTAATTACAAGAAATTAAATAAATGCATCATAGAGAAAAAGGTTGTCAGACAGGGAACAAAAACAAACTTCAGCTCTATATTGTTTACAAGGGACACAACAAAAATTAAAGGGCAAAAAAGCTACTACTTCATGCCCACAAAGACAGTTAAGATAGTTTTAAAAACAACATCAGGAACAGAAAAAATAAGTGTTGATAAGGATGTGGAGAATTTAGAACCCCCATACACTTCCGGTGGGAATGTAAAATGGGACAGCCTCTTTGGAAAACAATTTGGCAGTTACTCAGAAAGTTAGAGATAGTATACCATATGACCCAGAAATTCCATTTCTATGTAGGTGTATACCCAAGAGAATTATAGAAAAATGTGTACAGTATGTTCATAGAAGCATTATTTATAACAGCTAAAAAGTGAAAACAACCCCTTCAACTGATGAATGTATACACCACAAAGATGTTACATCCATATTGTGAAATATTATTCAGTCATGAAAAGTAATGAAGTATTGATACATCCTACAACATGGATAAACCTTGAAAACATTATAAGTGAAAGAAGCATAGGCCCAGCTGGTGTTTGTTAAGTGAGAAACAAAAGGAAAGGTGCGTTAATCAGTAGAATGCTTACTGGAGTGGAAATGGTTAGGGGGAGTTGATAAGGAATCAAGGATAGAACAAACAGGACCAAGACGGCCTTTAGGACCTAACTGCCCTTGCTATTGTTTCAATACCATGTAAGACGCCGCACCCCAGGAGACTGGAGACCACTGGAAATTGAGTTTAGAGTTAGTTAATGGTTGTCTGTTAAGTTCCCCCGCTCAGAATTCTATTGATTGTTAACTTGTATAAAATAAACGACTACTAGCCTTATGCTGGGAGATGCTGACACTTTAGTCAGCGTGCGTGTCTCCTCATTCGCCGATGCCGTCTCACTCCCCTTCGACACCTCACCCCATCTGGGGCTGGACTCCGGCAGGCAGTCACAGAAGGTCACATACTGTATGATTCCTTTTATATGAAATGTCTAGCACAGGCAAATACATAGAGACAGAAAGTAGATTAGTGGTTACCTTAGGATGGGGGAAGGGGAAATTGGGAAGTAAAGGGTTTCTTTCTGGGGTTTTGGAAATGTTCTGCAATTAGTGCTGATGCTTGTACAATACTGTGACTGCATTAAAAATGACTGAATTGTACATTTAAGATGGTTAAAATGGTGAATTTTATGTTATGAAATTTTATCTCAAAAATAAAAAGATACTGAAGCAAAGGGATGGAAAAATGTATATCATATATATCATTTAAAAACTAACCAAGAGTAAAGCTGGGATTGCATATTAACTGCAGGCAGAGACTTTAAGGCAAAAAGGATGACTAGCTGTAAAGAGGATCTTCTCCTAATGATAAAAAATTCGATTCAACAGGAGGTTATATTTGTATTCATCTAATATCCACATATCCAAAATAAAGCAAAACTGACAGAACTGCAAAGACAAATTGTTATCACGGTGATTTACAGCGTGCTTCTCTCAATAACTGACAGGGCCACAGGCCAAAAAAAAAGTATGGATGGAAAATATTTGAACAGTATGTTCAAACAGAATGTTTGAACAATAGTTCACAGCCTCGATGTAACTCAGGGGTCAGTAAGCTGTTTTAAGGAGCCATACACTAAAACATTTTAGGCCTTGTGGCCCATATGCTGCTGCCATTGTAGGGCAAAAAGAAGCCATAAATAATATGTAAACTAATTGCCATTACTGTGTGTCAGTAAAATGTCATTTTGAAAAATAGACAATGGGCCACATTTAGCTCACCAGCCATAGTTTGCCACTTCTTATTATGGATAAATGTAGAAAAGCTAAAAAAAATAATAAACTTTCATCTTAAGAAGTTGGGAAAAAAAGGCAAAATAAACTCCAAGAATTTAAAGGAAAGATAATGTTTTTAAAGAAGCAGAAACAAATGACAAAGGCATAAAGCTTACCATAGGGAGGATCGACAAAGGTAAAAGCTGGTTCTTTGAAAAGACGTGATTACCAAAACTCTGCTGAAATTAATTAAAAGAATAATAGCATCAAGAATAATGGCATTAATGGAAAAGAGAGGACATTCTATACTTGCTACAGACCTTTAAAAGACAGTAGCAGAATACCAAATAGCTTTATGCCAATAAACTTGAAAAAGAATGAAACAGACATATTCCTAAAAGTATCTGACTTCCCAGATCTCAGGAAAACACCTAACAGAACCCAAAGGACTTCACAGGTGGTTTTACTGGTGAGTTCAGCCAAACATTTAAGGAAGTATAATTTTGGTCTAATACCAACCACTTAGCAGAAGCTAGCATAACTTTCATATCCAAATCTGGCCAGAACAACGTTAAAAAAATTATATAAAACCAAAAATTCTAAACTGAATATTAGCAACAAAACCCAGGATGATATATTGCATTTATATCAGGAATGCAAAGTTGGTTTGTCATTAGAAACATGGATTAATTCCCCATGTTACAGATTAAGGGAGAAAAATCATGATTATTTCAAAAATTGAAAATCAAGTTCAAATTCCATTTAGGATAAAATCTACTAGCAAATTAGCATAGAACAGAATTATCTTCACAGACTATCCACACAAAAACAAAAACCCTACATAAATATTATATCTAATGATGAAATATTGAAAACATTCTCTTTGAGATGGGTAACAAAATGAACTTGACTGCTAGGTGATGCAGTCAAAGCTCCTAATCACTTAGGTAAGGAAAAGAAAAAGAAATGAAATATATGTGTGTTGGGGGAAGAAACAAAAATTCTTGTTCTTAAACTAAATAAACATATATATAAAACATATTTTATTGGGATATATATATATATATTCCAAAATAATCTCTGGATGAATTATTAGAATTAATGGGAGTTTATATACAGGGCACAGAATAAATATAAAGATGTATTGCATTTATATACATTATCAGTAATAAAGAGAAAACAAAATTCAAAAAAAAATTATTTCCTGAATCAGACTATTAAATTATATGGTTGGAGAATTTCTCTATTTTATTGGTTTTTCAAATGTATTGATATAATGTTGCACTCAATATGCTCCGATTTTCTTTTCAAGTTTTGCAGGACCTTCTGCTATTGGGACCAGATAGCTAGGTAGAAAAGAGGGTTAATGGGGAGAAAGTTGGTCCTCTGCTGAGCTGATCTGGGAGCAGACCTCAGAGGGGCATATGAGTTGCTGTTCCCAACTGCAGGAACTGCCTGCCCTCTGAGTGTGCCTGGGGCCCCCTCCCTGTGATCAAGGACTGAGAGTTCTGGCCAATCATGACTTCTCTTCTGAATGTCAATCATAATTGTACTGATCTTCACCCTATTTGTATAATCTATGTATCAACCAGAACTGTACTGAGTTCTTTGTGCCTGGAAGAGAGCTGCTTGTACTCAGTTTGAGGAGACCCACTCTTGGAGCTTTTCCCTGTGTCCTGCTTACCTGCTCCAAGGAATGAACTTGCCTTTCTCACGCTCTGGCTCTGTTGAGTCTTGTGGCTGCTGACTCACCAGAGAGCTGCTAGTCACTGGCTGACATTACCTGGGAGCATGAACACCAGCACTGACACCCACCAAGAGCCGCCCACGGACCGCTGTGGATGAGCCCTGAGAGATAACACTCACCAGGAAGGGTTGTAGATGTCAACCAGAAAGGGACTCCCAAAAGGAGAGCAGTGGGCACTGGCAGCTCGCCCCGGGATATGGGTCCCACGCTTGGGTCCGCGTTTAGGCAGGCCACGAAGTAAAGGCTCCTTCTCGGTGCCTGCTTTGTGAGCTGACGTATCACCATTCTGGACAGACTAAGTTGCCGCGCTGGGCCTTTCTTGTCCAGAAATCCCTAAAATCAGGATTCCAAGGAAAGTTTTGGGGGGTCACACTAAGGTTCTGTAGCATGGTTTGCAACTCTGTCCTGTCCAGTGGATTGACTGCAGGAAGAAATGTGTGTGAAGCCCTGTGATACTTCTCAAAACATGGGCACAAAGTGTCCGCACCAAAGGAAAGCCCACCAGGATGCCCATTCCACGACTGGCAGTCGCTGGGCTGCTCCCTGTGTGTAAGAAGCAGGTGGTTCTCTATTAAACAGCTGGCCTCACTCAGTACAACCTTGAGAATCAAAAGAAGTGGCCAATAAATAGGCAAATTATAATAATATCTGTTCTGTAATAAAATTGGCAAAAGAGAAGATATTCCATATGTCCAGGGTTTCACGGTTCTCTATCAACATGAAGGTTTGTAGTGAAAACGCAAGCTGACTAGGCTTCATATTGAAACCCCCTCTCTTAAGGAAATACATTTCAGTCCCTGGAAAATCGCCCTGAGACAGGAAAGCCCCTCCTCTGTACTTCTAGACTCCTGAGTGGACCCTCTTGTCCGGAAGCCTCTCCCAGGGATGCTCTGAGAGCTGGCCTGACAGCTGGTTCTCACCAAGGGGCAAAGTCATTGTGAGCTGGCTCTGAGACGTGAGCCCCATGTGTTCAGTTACATGTCTCTCATTTTTCATTTCCAGGTTAATTTTTTTGTTCTACCTCTTCCTTTTCTTTTGGAAAAACAAAAGACCAAAATATTCTTTAAAAAGAAAAATGTTTTAGGACATGTCTCACTAAAGTATCAGGATATATTTGACATAATTAAGATAGCATAATTTTTATTTAGGCCAAAAGAACAGAATAGAAAGCAAAGAAACAGGATACTTGGTATACAAAAGAGGTGGCAATGTATTATGGGAGACTACAATAAAGGATGCTGGGAAAATTTGTTATCTATGTGAATAAAATGAAATTTGATCCCTCTCCCACAGTACAAAAATCAGTTCACAGTGGATTAAACCTAACTGTGCGAGGCAAAAATTTAAAGCTTTTGGAAAATGATAAGAGAATATCATCACCTCAAAGTAGAAAGAATTTCTTAAAAGAAAAAAAAAGGATTTCTTAAAAAGCACAAAGCATAAAGGAAGAGATTTACAACATCTGATTTAATTAAGTTTAAGAATTTGTATTCAAGAAGTCACAATAGAGAAAACAAAACAAAACAGACTAGGAGGTATTATTTATGAAACATATAACTGATAAAAGACTACTACTGAGAATATACAGACAACTATTATATATATTCAACATCTAGAAAGCCCTAACTCAATTTTTTTTTTACAATTTATTTTATTTTAGTATCATTAACCTACAATTACATGAGCAATATTGTGATGATTAAACTACCCCCTTCATCAGGTCCCCCCCACCAACCCTATTACAGTCACTGTCCATCAGTGTAGTGAGATGAGAATCACTACTTGTCTTCTCTGAGCTGTACAGTCCCCCCCGTGCCCCCCCACCCTATGTCTGCCAATCGTAATGCCCCTTTTACCCTCTTATCCGTCCCCGCCCTTCTTCCCCAGTCCCTTTCCCTTTGGTAACTATTAGTCCGTTCTTGGGTTCTGTGAGTCTGCTGCTGTTTTGTTCCTTCAGTTTTTTTTTCTTTGTTCTTATACTCCACATATGCCTAACTCAATTTTTTAAATGAGCAAAAGATTTGAGAGGAAACCTAAATGACCAATAAACCTATGTGAGAAGATGTTTAGTTTCATTAGAAATCAGAGAAATTTAAACAAAAACCTCCAAGATTTTGCCTCCAGATTAGCAAAATTTAAGAGATGACAAACCAAGGTCATCAAGAGTGAAGAACAACAGGAACTTTCCTCCACCGCCGGGAGATTATAAACTAGACGCCGCTTTGGAAATCGTTTGGCATTTCCTGCCAAGGTGAATATGTTTCCACCCTTAGAAACAATACTTCTGATTTGTACACAGTGTAGAGAAACTCTGCACATGCATCACAGAGACATCTACTAGAGCATTTGTAGATGCATTTTTCAGAAACACAGACCACCCTAATGCAGAAGAGCAATAGAATGACACTGGACGGCAGTGGAAGGGAACTCAGCCACCTGTGCGGATGTGGACGGCTCTCCGCAATGTGGAGCCCAAAACACAAGACAGAAGAGGAAATGTAAAATTCCCCTTGTATAAAATTCAAACATGTGCTGCATTAAATGGTTTCAGAATCCAAAATACTAAAGTTACCGAAGGAAGGGAGAGTGATAGACACAGCTTCCAGGACAGTGGTTACCTGCTGGAGGGGCGGGAGGTGGGGGCAAGAAAGGGCATGGGTCTGGCAGCACGCTGTGATATCACGGGAAAACATAATGCCTCGTTCTTGAGCTGGTAGGGGAGGCAGGCATGTACCTGTCTTCATGCTGTTTTATACCTCACGTTTAAAATACAATTCTTTTCAGAGAGGAGATGAATACATTCATTCATATTTAGAAAGAAGGGAAGAAGAGAGGGAAGAAAGGGGGAGGGAGAGGGGCTACCACGAGTGTATGAGATTCTTGGAGCCTGCTGGCATGCAGCAGAGATTAATGGGGTAACGGCAGTCAGGACTGCCCAGAGGAAGAGTCCTGAGATGAGCCCCGAAGGGCTGGCGGGATGTGCTACGGTGAAGACGGAGAGGAGGCGGGAGGGTCCTCCTGAGGAGAAGGCGGGCCAAGACAGTATGGAGGAATGAGCCCA
The DNA here is from genome assembly GCA_029783875.1 of Phataginus tricuspis. Classification (NCBI taxonomy): domain Eukaryota; kingdom Metazoa; phylum Chordata; class Mammalia; order Pholidota; family Manidae; genus Phataginus; species Phataginus tricuspis. The sequence continues at coordinate 4,960,959 of JAQQAC010003801.1, forward strand.
CAAAGAGTCCACAGGACCTGTTCAGACAGGCCTGTCTGCTGGGGGGTCTGTGGTGAAGGACAGAGGGGCACAGACAGCAGGGTCCCATTAGGAAGTCCCCTGGAAGCCAGGGCAGTCAGGGAGGCTGCCTGCCAGGAGCACAGTGTCCCCTTTGAGGATCTGAATGGAGACCATGCCCCCTGAGGCACTTAACAGTCTTGGGGAGTCCAGGGTTTATGTTCTGCTCTATCAGAAATGGCCCACAGTAATCGGAGATTCCCTCTCTGTCTTCTAGAGTTTAATTTTGTGGAAGCCGGAATTCTCTGAGAATAAGGGGTAGAGGACAAGGTGAATGTGGGCCCCCCACTGCCTTCTCACTGTGACTCTGCACCTGGATGGTGACTTCTCTGAAGCTCCCTTCCCCGTGGAATGAGGCTAGAAAACCTGAAAACCATATGCCCAGAGGCCCCATTAGGGCGCAGTGAGCTGGGAATATGTGCCCCAAAGGGAGTATCCCTACGCCCGAGGGCCTGTGAGACAGGGTCACTCACAGGCTCCTGCTCACGGTGGACCCCAGAGTCACTCCCGGGTGAGTGGGGCAGGCCAGTCATGTTGGGTTCAGTATAAAAGCGCACTTCTTACATCTTGAGGGACAAGGAAGCTATCAGGCCGGCTGTGACAGGCAATACGACTGGAGATACAAATGCTGCTCTTTTGTGGAATGCTTTGTGGAATGCTGGGTCTTTCTTGTCATGAGCTGTCAACTACATGTTCCCCTCATCAGAAGGGCTTTAATAACCCTGGATAAAGCATTCCCTCATCACTGTCACAACACCTGTTCTACCTCCTGCTTGTAGCACTTGCCGCTCCTTAGGGTGTCCAGGAGGGTGGGACACTATTTGTCCCCACTCTGAAGTGCTTACACCATGCTGGCACATAGTGAGTGAACGAGCACTCCATGGGTGTGTGTAGAAGGAGAGAGAAAAATGGGTAGGAGAGAGGAAGGAGGGAAGAACAGGCATGATGGAGAAGGCACGGGGCAGGGGAAGCAAGGGCCTGGGGTGGGTCTTGGCTGCAGCCACGCGGGGACTCTCATCTATCTGAGCATGTCGGCCGACCTGTTAGGTGGCTCCACCAGGAAGGTGCTTTTATGAGGACTAAGGCATTACTGGGAGAAAAACTCATCTAAAGTACAAGGAGTAAGAGAAGCAAATGTGGCCCCAGCAAGGAAGGCTAAGGATGGGGATGGGGCTCTCAGAAGGGCAGCACCTCACGGTTAGCTCCAGCCCCCAGGAGCATGGCTATCCACAAAGCCTGAAGTAACTGCTATGCGGTAAATTCTGCAGACGCCCTTCTCGAAGGCCAGGTTTAAAATGCAAACGGGAGGGGGAGGGCAAGAGGAGAGGCCTCCCAAGCGGGAGCCGTGCTGCCCTGGCCATGCCTCCCTGGCCTCGCCCCACAGACTGACTGAGCGCCGGCGCCAGCACCCGGCCTCACAGGCAGTAGATGCCCTGGGAGGCCGCAGCACAGGGAGCCAGGGCGGGGCAAGAGGGACCTGTCGAAGCCACACCCATGCGAGAGCTCATTCCCTGGAGACTCCTAGAACGAACTGGGTGGCTTCCAGCGGGTGGGTTCACATTTACTCTCCATGGGAAGCGCGAGCCTGCCAAGCTGTGCCTTAATGACTTTGACCAGAATTGCACTTTGGCCTGATACGGCCTGGGAAATACAGGACTTTGAGCCATGACAGTGAGAGAGAGGGTATATGCAAATAAACAGAGTCCAGTGACGTTGAAAAGACAAGTCGGTGAGTAATTTAACTGTCAGTGGGCTTTTTCAAGCTGAGAAAAACAGCCCCGCATTAGCCAGTTTCATCCAGAGACGCTGAGATGCAGCAACACAACTACGATGGCTTCACCAACACACCGTCCAGGAGCCCCCAGAGTAAGAGGCAGAACTAATGATGTTCTTTGACCAGTACAGCCACTTGTAACTACAGAAACCCTCAGAGGGATTCAGCAGCGCCCCATGCCTTCAGGAGGCATTGAACTAGCCACCTGGAGGATCCCTGTCTCTAGACAATTATTTCACAGCAAGGAAGAAAATTGCCTGAGGTTTCCAACTACAGTCAAATAATTCACTGAGTTCAATGAACATGCCAGATGGTCAGTGTAGCTGCCACAGAGAAGACACAAAACTTTGCTCTTGAAGGACGCTCTTTTCCCACACGAGATTGCATCAGGTGCAACCAGGAGCCACATATTCCAGGTGACAGACAGTGTGACCTCTGAAATGGCCTCACTCAATAAGTATTGGTAATGATACACTTTTATTATGAGAAATGAAGGAAATTACTGGGTACAGATATCTTATATCTTAAAATGCAAGCACATTGCAATGCATTCACCAAATTATTTAAATCTTAGTAAACACTCACATCTGTTTCACAAAGATGGTCTCAAAATTGATTTTAACTTGCTTCAGTGAAAAGATCACTGCACTTCAAAATAGATTGATTGTGTTGTTTTATTTATACAGGATACTCATAACCTGGTTTTGAATCATAGCTCCATGGGTCTGTTACTTAACTGTTCTGAGCCTTAGTTTTCTCATCCACAAAATGAGCAACAAAACGCAACCCATGGAGGATTGAGAGAGATAATGAATGTATAATGTTTGGAGAAGTGCCTGGAATATACTATGCACCAAATAAATGTCTTTTTTAAAAGATAAATCTTCCTTCCTTTAGAGTGTGGTCAATTCTAGGTGTTACACATGCAGGGACTGGCCAGACTGAGTAGGGATCACACAGCAGAGGGAAGCCAGCCCTGCCTTGGCTCTAGTCTTGAGGCCAGTTGCCTCCCTGCCTGAGATAGGCACTGTGGGTGCTCAGCCCAGACCCTCTTGGGTCCCTGTGATCCTGTGTACAGCCCACACCTGGCGTCTGTGTGACACACCTGTCATTCTTCACAGGAAGCCTTCAGGCCACAGGAGTGGTACCATCTGAACTGGCAGAGAGCAGAGTTCCTGGGGGTTCACCATTCTCTCCCAACCTCCAACCACCTCCATCCCATACCTACCCATTGTTCCTTGCCCTGTGCCTGCCCGGGCAAGCGTGTGAAAGCCCAGGTCCCTTGCTTTAGGTCGGGCTGATTCTAAGGCACAAACTTCAGGCAGTACACGTCAGAGCTCCCCTGTGGAGTCTGGTGGAAGCTGCCTGGCATCACACCCATACCTGGATCCTTACTAGTCACCTTCAGAGCCCTTCTGTAAAAAGGCCCTTCATGCAAACCTATGAGCCTACCCATTTTGACTCTGATCTCCAGTCCTAGACCTTAGATACCTGCGTAATGCATTCATTCATTCATCATTGAACCATTAGCAAATACTAGCCCAGAAGCTGCTCTGGGAAAAGCACTATTTCTCGTTTATATGGTCATACTAGCTAATATTCTGTCTTCCTTCCACCCATCTCCATCCTCTGCTTCCCTCTCTTGTACTTCCCAGTACTCAACTGGATACCCTGGAATGAAGAGAGGAAGGGAGAGGACAAGAGAATAAAGAAAAAGAAGGAAAGAAAGGTTTGTTTTCAACTGAGATCAAGTAGATCTTGGGAAGACACACACACACACACACACACACACACCTATTAGCACTCCCTCACACACACACACACACACACACACACACACACCTATTAGCACTCCCTCATTCTCCTTTCACCTGCGGCAGAACTCAACAATTTAGGACCAGGGAGTGTTCAGTTTCTCTTCAGTTGTAGGTCGCCTCCAATCCAGTTCTCAGCAAAGGTGGGGGCTAAAGGAAAGTTTATCTTTGGTGCCTCCCCATCTCGATTCTGTGCCCCATTTTCACCTAATGGCATAGGCTCTTCACTGTCTTCTAACATCCACCAAATGGACTTTTTTTTGAAGGCAGGAAGTAGAAAGCCCTCCAGAGCTATGACAAGGCTTCTGGATCCCCCTTGATTCTTATAGGAATTTGGAAGTATTTTTAAAAGTTTTCCTTGGCTATTATTTCAGAGGCTGGCATTTAAGAACTACTGTATGTCCTAGTACTATATGTGAGAGGCACTTCATTTTAAATCAGAGAAACAGTGGTTAGAGGAGTGGGATCTAAAGTCCAACTTTAGATGCCCTGGATTCTGGTTCTGTACATGGGGCATGCTCCTGACCCTCTTGATGCCCACAGTCTTTCCATCTGTAAAATGGGAGGAATGCTAGTACCGATTTCATAGGGTATTGGGAGACGTAAAGGAGATAATACTTGTAGAGCATTTAGCACAGCTAATTATAAATAGTAGCGCTTCTTATATTTTTGAAAGACTGTCTATTCTTTTTCTAATTCCTGTATCATAAAAAACCTTCAATTTACCAATTTCTCATATTCTAAGACATCTTTTTTGTGTATGATGATAAAAAAATATATAATAAATACATGATGATAATACTCTGAGGCCAACATAGTCTAAATATAGATAAAATATTATAATTTATATTTTAAAAGGAGAGAACAGCCTCAGAGTTCCTGTAGTGAGAAGGTGCGATGGACGGACTAATCTTATGTGCAGAGTATGCACACTTGCGTCACATTAGTCTGCTCAGCGGCCGTAACAAAGTAGCTCCAACTGGGCGGCTTAAACAACAGAAATGGATGTCTCACGGCTCTGCAGGCTGGAAGCTGGGCACGGAGTTTCCTCAGGGCTGCTCTCTCCGGAGGCCTCCTCCATGGCCTGCAGATGGCCTGTCTTCTCCCTACGTCTTCACACAGTCTTCCCTCAATGCGTGTCTGTGTCCTAATCTCTTATGACACCAGCCATAACTTTTAACTTAATTGCCCTATTAAAGACCTAGCTCCAAATAGAATCCCATTCTGAGATAAGGGTGGTTAGGATGTCAACCGAGGAATTTTGAAGGGTTCAAAAATCAGCTCATAATATCCATTATGTGTGATTCCAGGAGTGCCAATTCTAGCCTATCACCACCGCTTTAGTTTACACGTAGTTTGCTATAAAGAGCTTCTGGTTTATACCTGTTAGTTATACCCACTGACTTCAGGCAAAGGAGGAGGAGGAGGCTCGTGGCCGGGAGGGTCTTCTCCTGAATCAACCAAAGACTCTCGCTCACTGTCCCATTCAGCATCCTCTGCCGCTTCCGCACAAACAGGTGCAGGCGGGGCAGAAAGCTCCATGTCCTCTCCCTCGGTGGTTTTTACGTCTAATCTGTATCCCTCATGCCTAGATCGAGGGTATCTCTAATTAAGGTCCATAGTCCAAAAGCATCTGCTGGGACCTTTTCTGGTCCATGAACGTCATAATACTCCTGTAATTTTTCTCTGACACGGGCCCATACTTGAAGGTCTGCAGTCCCTTCTTCCAGGAACTAAGGGCAAACTTTCTCTACAAATTCTAAAAACTGGGTTAACTGTTGTTGCCCCACCTTTGCTCCACAGGCCCGGAGCATAGTCTTAAACATATGTGCAAAGAGCATCTGCTGCTTCCGTTCCCCATGAGCACGCACTGTGTCTGATGCTCTTCTTACCGGTCCTGGGCTTCACTGCTCCACCCCCGGCTCGCTGTGGCCTCTAAGCGGATGCGTCCTTTTCCTGCAGTGGCCCGTCGCCGTTGTCTCCCGTATTCAGGTCCCTGTTCGGGTGCCACTTTCTGCCGGAGCCAGCCGGCAGGAGTCGAACGATACCTGAATGGGGGGGCGAGGGTTTGTATATACAAAGATCACAGGAGGGCAGTCTGTCGGTGCAGAAAGCCAAAATGCTTTATTTCTCTTTGGCATATATGCAGTCTTGTTATGAAACTATCCAAAGTATATTGGCATTACAGCAAAGACACTACCTTATCATACAGAGAGTTGTTTTCTTAATCAAGTTCCCCATTCCCAGGACCAAGGAACGGTTACTCTGTTCCCAGACATTCATGTCTCAAAACAACTTGTTTGAGGACAAAAGTTGCAGGATAAACAAGTTCTCTCTACAATATGGAGGAAGTTCACAACATGGCTTCACTTATGTCAAGCAGTAACCAAACACGGCTCCCTGCATCTAGAATGGCGGCTGAACTTAAGATGGTTGTGCTTATGCTCTCATGGCTCTCCACACAGCTTGGAGTAGGGAAGGGCATATTTGAAAGTCAATAGATGGTCACCTAACTTTCTTCTAAGGTGATCTGGCCTGGTCACTTACAGGGCCTTTACTGTGCTGGATGAAATATGCAAGCCAAAAGGCTCCACCAGCCCTGTGTCCACCCTCCCTCTGAGGACTGCCATGCTCTACTCAAAGCACCCATTGAGCCAATATTTGAACAGTATCCACTTGAAAGTATACCAAATTATTAGCTTACCGAGGGCCTCAACATCTTACTTTGGTCCTGCCTTAAGGATAGAGGACCTATGTATGGTCACTATTTTCAGGTAGGTTGCCAAAATAATAAAGCCACAATCATCTTTTTAACATTACTAACATTCCAGAGGACCTCAAAGGTGACAGCTTTTTGTGTTGTCATAGGGCAGGCATGCGGTATATACTGCTCCCTTCCTCTGCCAATGGGATTGCAGCAGAAACCAGAATGTCACTTCTGGAAACAAATGAGCTTCCTCTCATTGTTCCTGTATTTCTTCATATTGATCATGAAATAATGGGAAAATGGCTCCTTGTTTAGTCAGAAAAACGACATGAGATTGATTTTTTTAACACTTGACTTCTTAAAACATGTAGTTCTTCCCATCAGCCAAGAGAAAGGATACTGTTGTTTAATAGAAATTCAGTCACCTCAGTCACCTTAGGACATAAGACATAAAAAGAGATCTAAATTCAGTTCTGTTTCTCCAGGTTCAAAAACAAAGTTAATCTGAGTCTTCTTAGCTTTGGAGATCAGAACCTCATTCTCTAAGGAAAAGAAACCTGCCATCCAAAGCTGAGACTTTCCTCATTCTCTCATTTTTTAAATTAAGCCTTAAACAAAATGGAGTATCTGTTATTTTGTATACTCTGAGGATTAATATATAAAGCTTTCTGAGATTTTTTTGGGAAAAAGGGGGTTGAACTTGGCGATCTCTTCTAGTTCTGAAAATTCTGTGCTGGTCTCATTATGTATAAAAATAGGTCATTGTTCAAGGAGAAAATACACAGAAATGAACGAAAAGAAAAAAAGGCAGTATGAAAGGCTTTGGTTAAACATTAGTTTCTTTATCCATAAGCAAGAGCATCTCCAAGGGCATTTCCCAGTTCCAAAACATTAAGAAATTTTATCATTTATAGCTCTTAAGTAACAGAATAGGATTCTGAGGATGGTAGACTCTCACATAACTGAGGGTTGCCAGGGCCTGACTTCAGGAGTGGTTGGTTCCCAACTTACAGGCTACAAAATGCCTAAAAAATTAATGGAACCCTTTGAGGTCCTCTGTGGTTGTGAGGATAACTTTGCCTTCTTGGCAAGAATTGGAAGTGGTGGAGTATAAGTGACACATGGAAGACATTACCTTGATGGATGGATTTTGAATTGCAAACAGTTGTTTTGGAAATGGGATTGTGTGCTGTTAGCTAAGTACAATAAGACTAAGATGTATTAATGAAATTGCCTTCTTTCTGGGTCACTATTATGAGTGATATCTTCAAAGGGAATGGGTCATTTTGGTTAGGAAGGATAATGTGGAAAGGAGCCTTCATAATTCCTTATGCACTTTGTTCCCATCCCTTGAACTAGAATGATTTTGCCCTCGTCTTACTGCTCTCTTTATGAATTGAAGGAATTTTCAAATTGGCTTTTGAACTCTATTAAGCCCTCCTGTATGATATAACCCAACCACATTATTCAGGTTTTCTTGGCTTTCAGGAACAGCTTTGCAGCCATTATGTTGTAACTGTTCTGAACACTGTTGCACACTCTCAATTCAGAATGTGCCTCTCTGGCTCCAGGCCAGAGGCTTTGGGGTTGAGGATGAGGGGAGGGGTGCAGCGTATGCAGCCCCATTGTATTAACAGGAGTTAGTCCAGAATCCCCTTTGGGCCTCTGGGTGCTAGAGGGCTAGTGTATTACAATGTACATTACTGGGGTTTTTTTCCTTTTTTTTGGTCTTCTCTTTCTAATTACTGTTTTTGATTAGCATCTTCATTTTATTTTTCTCAGCTGAATGTTTTCCTGGAACCCTTCCCTGACATTGTCATGTGCACCAACCCCATTACTGAGTAGACTCTTCTGAAGCAGTGATCTGGCAACTGACTGCTAAGGTCCAAAGATTCTAAAATAAACGCTTACACTGAAGATTCTTCTCCCCTTCCACATGACATTCGTCGGCTTGCTATATAGGCTGAGGCAAACACAGCGGGGCTTCTGGACGTGTAGGAGAAGGGCACAGGGATGTGTCCTACTGGCGTTTCTGCCCTGGCTCACACCGCCATCCTTTCTCACCCAGACTCCCTCAGAAGCCCCCTAACTGGGTCTCTGCATCCACTCTAGCCCCCAACAATCCATGCACACAGCAGGCTAGGTGATCATTTAAAATTGTACATTAGATCATGTCACTTCCCTCCTCTAAGTCTAATTATATCTCAGTTCCTAAACATGCCACATGAGGCCTTGGTTGATCTGGCCCTCAGTCCATTTCTGAGCCCTGTCTCCTGCCACTTCCCTCTTGTTTACTGTACTGCAGCCTCATGGTCCCTAGTTTCTTCCAGTAAGTCCAGGTTGTCCTCAGAGCCTTCGCACTTAGTGTTTCCTCTCCCTGAAAAGCTCCTCCTCCAGATTTTTGCATTGCCTCATCCTTTAGTCTCAGCAAAAATGACGCCTGCTCAGAGTCCCTTATTTAAGGGACCTGCCTTAGTCACCATCACATCTCCTTGTTTTGCTCCCCCCATCTACTGACCACTATCTGATGTCTGATATTAAAGAGACCTGAGGGCAGGTACTTTGCTTTCCTATTTACTACTGAACCCAGCACCTGCAATAGTAACTTATATATGGAAAACATAAGATGACTGTGGAATGAATAAATGAATGAATCTCATCCCACACCTGGATTGTCTTAACTGACCTCTAACTCTTCCCTCCCTCTATTCTCCTTCCCACTGCTGCATGCTGCTAGGTCAATCTTCTAAAATACTGGTTCTGTCTCATCACTCTCTTGTTCAAAACCCTCAGTGGCTCCCGTCAAACAGGCCATGGCATTCCTACCGCAGCATCCTTATGCCTAACCCCATCTTTGGAATGTTTCCCATGTTTTCTACATATCCAAATCCTACATGATTTAGGGTCTTTCTCTTGTGAAGCCACCTCCAGTCTCAGCCCACAGCACTCTTCTTTCTCCTATAACATTTAAAGCTGCCTATCAGATGTCCCTGTTGTAATCTCTCCTACAGTTGTACTGTTCCAGTTAAGAATTTAACTCTCTTCTCCTGAATCCACTGAAGTATATCTCTCTATAATTCTTGTTCTTGTATCTAGCATGCAGAGTTGATTTCTCTCCCTGAGAGTTTTATGTGGAGAGAAAGAAATGGGCTTCACCAGAATGAAATTTTAAAAGTCTTAATTTTACTGAGAGTTTGAAGGGGGTGGCATATGAGGACAGAGTATGTACTAAGCTGTAGATGCGTAAACGCTGTATATCTTCAGTGAAATTGTGATCTTACCAGATACAGCAAGGCCCACATTTCACACAGTTCTTCACAGAGCAATGTGTTGAATGCAAATTAACATATCACCCACTGAATACTGAATACAAACGGTGGAATAGAGACATCCAGATATTTGGAAATCCCGCAGTCATGATAATACTTTGAAGGGAAATAGAAAGGGCTTTAATCTCTAGGCACTCCTATGCCTGGTTCTCCTTTGCAGTGGACCTGCAGTCGCTGTTGGTGGGCTGTGGACTGCCTGCCTTTCTGTCTGTCTACTGGCAGTGGCCGATCTGTTAGCAGAGGCCCTTTGTGGGCCTTCCAGCTGCGCTTCTGCTGGGATCATTGTGGGTGGGGCTACCCTCTGCCTGCCCGGCAGTGATGGCAGCACTGCTGGGCCAGCAGGGTGGGTGGGGTGGGTACCCAGGGGAGCACAGGAGCAGAACTGGGCTGCCAGCAAGGAGAAAGGAGCATTCGAGCTGGCTCCCACAGGCACCCACTGGTTGGGCTGAGAGAGGGCCGGGAAAGCTTGGAAAGCCTCCCTCTGCCTGCCAGTCAGCAAAGTCTGACCACTGCTGGGTGGAGCGGGCAGCGTGGGCCCATACACAGGGAAGCCCCTTGGGGCTAAGATGCCAGTGAGGGGGATGGAGCATTTGGGGCTGGCTCTTGCAAGCGTTGAGCAGTTGGGCTGAGGGAGGGCTGGGGAAGTGTTGTCCACCTGCCTTTCTCCTGCAGAGAGAGCTCCCTCTGACTTCCACCCACCCTTCTGGTAATCCTTTCAATACTGCCACCTCTGTGTTGGGTCTCAGCAGGACCAACAGAGTATGACTATCCTCCACACATGGCAGAAGTCTCAGCCTCCCAGAGTGCTCCAACTCTCCCTGGTGTCCAGCCCTCCTAATCACCAAAGCCCAGTGTGATGTGGACTTGTTTTCCACAGCAGATCTCCAGGGCCAGGTGTGCAGAGTTCCTAAGAGCTTATCCTCTCTCCTCCCCATTCCTCTCTCTCCTGCTTGTGGGCTGGGATCAGGGAAGGGCTTGGGTCTCACTCCATTGCAGCTCTGCCGCTTTACCATTCTCTGTGTGCTCTTCTTTACCAGGTGTAGATGGTCTGTTCTTCAGTCTTCAGGTCATTTGCAGGGTTATTTGTATTTGCTGTAGTTGCTTCCTTGGTGTATATGTGGGAGGAAGTTTCCACCTTGCCTTTTTGCTACATCTTTTTCACAGTCTCCCCGTAAACATTTAAATTTAGTGTATGTGTGTGTGTGTGTGTATATGTATCTCACTCCATATATGTAATAAATTTAGATGCTTACATTTGTTACACATATATATGTGTCTATGTATACATTATATACACATACATATACATAGTAAATATGTATGTCTGTAACAATGTAAGATCTAAATTTATTATATACATGGAGAAATAGATAGGTATATTTATTTATGGAGAAAAATCATGACAAAACAACCAAAAAATATGAGCCCATTTATGATGAAATACTAGCTATTCATAAGATTCTGTGGCAGTGTTTTGCTTTGGAAATAAAACAGTGTAATTAACCTGGTATAAGTATCATCTGCTTCTTGTGGTTTTTGTCAAGCTGCATGCAATTCTTTGGATTTAATGACTTTTTTCCCCCATAGGATCCATGCCCGCTTTGTGATGAAGCCAAGGAAATACTAGAACCTTATAAAAACAGGGTAATACAGGTTTCCTCCGCATCCATGAGTGGAGCAATCCCATGAAGGCTTTCAGGTATAAAGGGCAGAGGTAATTACCATTATTTATTTGGAATTTTTTTTTGAGTGTTCCCAGATCCAAAAAATAACCCCTCTTGGGCATTTCTGGTACCTTAGGACACATTTTGCTAACAGATGCACAAAATAAATAGGTACAAAGCACAGGTACTCAGTGTAAAGCTATGGGTGGCTTGATAACTCAGATGCTGAGTGTAGTCCCCAGGGAAAGAGCTCGGGGGGGCCACTCTTGCTGGCTGTGGTTCACACTTGCCTCACTAATGGCTTGTTGCAAAACAGGCAAAACACTATTTTCACTTTTCACCTTTTGTAAAATTAAAAATCCTCTTTGAATTTCTTCTGGTTAGCAAAAACAGGTACTACTGTAGGTCTTTTGTAAAAGGTGAAGTGGTATAACAAGAACTTTTGAAAAGCAGAGGATACCTGTAGA
>JAQQAC010003801.1:4973270-4987522 GCA_029783875.1 Phataginus tricuspis
TCAAATCTTACTGTCTCCAGGAATCTTGGGGGACTCAGCTTGTCCTCTTCTAAACGCTTGCTGTCCAGAGCCCTGGTTGAGACGTAACTCACAAACCACTTTACAAGCTCCTGAAAGAAAGAGGCCACATACACAGTACCCATCTCTGTGCACCACAGAAAGTGGTGCCTTGCCAAGAGTAGGTGCTGAATAGATTCATGATTGTTGAATGAATGCACAATTTCTCGCCCTGCCCTTTGTACTCTCGGACAAAACATTCTGCCTCCTTCAGGCTCAGTTGCCTCGGCCGTGAACAGAGGATAATGGCACGGATGTACTCCCCAGGTGTCCTGTGAAGAATAACCAATGACTGAAAAGCAATTCGAGAATGTAAAATGAAACACTATATATAAATGTTACATAATCAAAATCATTTCCTGTTGTATTATGTTTTATTTGGCTGTATATCTTGGAATCCTTTGTGGATTTCAGAATTTCACAGATGCAATACCATCCACATTAGCACCTAAATTCTCCTGGGTAATAAGCTACTATTTTGTGTATTATAGCTCACGGCTACTCTTCCCTGGCATACTTACACGTGAATCTGTCATAATTTAGGGTATTCATAGTAACTAATGATACAATTCATTTCTAAGGGATAATCCATTTTTTCCCTTCTTTGGCTGGCCAGTTATTCCCATATTGCTACCTCAAGGGAACTAACTTCCATTAAGCCCAAAATCTAGATGATAAACACGCTGTTCAGAAGCCCAAAGCTTCTAGGAGCTTATAGTCTGAGATGCCAAAAGTGGTTTTGATTTTGAAACACTCCTTGTTTTCTATGGGACTCAGCGAGGAGGGTGAGTGGCAGCTCGCGGGGTGAGCGGCTCCTTCCCGGCGCTGTTCGTCGAGTCGGGTCACTGAACGCGTCCCGGTGCGCGTCGGTCAGTCGGTCAGAGCGTGGCCGCTGTGGGGAGATCGGGGCTGGGCGGGATTTGCTCCTTGCCAGTATCCCCACTTCCGAACTTCTTGTTTCAAAGCGCCGCGACTCGGCCCGGGACGCGGCTCCGCGTCCGCATGAACTTGGAGTGCTGTGATTGCCATCATTAGGGGGGGCGCGGGGACGCGCCCCCTGGCCCTCTGCGGCGGCCGCCTGCGTGCGCGGGGTGTACGGCCAGCAGTCCTAGATGGCTTGCGGACGGGTTCCGGAGAAATTAACCCGCGCGGAAGGCTGTGCGGCGCGATAGCCCGCGGCCCGTGTCTGATACGTAGCTGGAGCCAGAGATCGTCGTGTTCGGGGTGGGTCCTTAGCGGTCAGAGAGCTGAAGCGACCACCGGGTTCTGTAGCGGGGGCTTCAGTGCTTTGCGGTTATTGAAAGGAATTGACAGCACGGATATTAAACTTTGTAATTACTTTTTATTAGCACTTGAATCCATATCCCTCATGAGGTGCTCGGACTTCCACATCACTTGCAAGGTGTGTCCGAAGGACTTCGTTAGGACGAAGGGGCAGTTGCTTTCTGTCCCAGAGCCCGTGGCCGCGGAGAATCCAAGACCAGACCGTGAAAGGGACCACCAGACCGGCTAGTTGGTGTTTGAGCATCTGCGTGTTTAAGTGATGAAGTTGTGACAGAAACTGACAACACAGGATTCAAGGTTAAACATGACACTTCATTTGTGACTCAAGTCTGGGATAGTTTTTTTTTCTTCTTCTCTTAAAGACAAGGGGTAAAAGCAGCTGTTTTTTCCGAGGGCAGTTACATACATGTAGTTTATATTATATATAGGTGAATTAAATGAAATTCAACACAGTATTTTCTTGTACTTATTTGACATGAAGAAGAGCTAATTGAGAGTACTAGACAGACTTGCATACAGAATTTGGGAACTTTTGATCTTTGAAAATATGTAAGAGAGTTGAGATGTATAGCTGTTCATCTATGTATATACATGCATTCGTGGATGTGTGTGTGTGTGTGTGTGTGAGTATAAAATTGATAGGTGAATGAGGTAGAAATATATGGAGGAGAAAACTCAGCCTTGAACTTCCCCTGGATGGAGAGAAAGACCCTCTCATCTGGGAGTTTATGATATGTGTAAGCATGTCTGGATCTGCCTGGCCTGTCTGGGTCAGTGTATGTCCATGAACTTTACGAGCATTCAATTCAATACTACTCGGTGCAGATTTGGAGTTCCCGTTTTACAGCCCAGCAGCCGCCAGCCAGCCCATCTGTTAAAACATAACATGTACACTTTAGTCAGAGAACTAGGGTGGAGTGTGGATATGGGGCAACCTTTACTAAAAACAACATCCTACAAACAAAGCCTGCCTCTTAAGTTCTATTTTCATTTAATATTCAGCCTGAACTTGTGATTTTGGTGACAAGAAAAGGAGTGTTTGACTCTTCAGAAATGGCAGACTACATTTTGTGGAGTAATGATAGCCATGGTTTGGGGTAGGGAGTTTATAGGAGAATAAAAAATTCCTCTAGAAAATAAATATGGTGCTTGTTACATTACCATGCAACACTGGTTTACTGCTTTGCAGTAGCATGTATATCAGAAACTGTTTTCTTTTGCTTCTTAAAAGAATGCATTAAAGCTGAATTGTTTTGCACCAAAAAAAAATCCTTAATAGAAGTAAACAGAGCTTTACTGCAGAAGCTATTTCATCTACTAGAGTTGACTGCCTTAGTAATTCTGATGAAACATTTTTTTAAGAATTTATAACTTGGATATGAATTCATATTCAGCCTAATCCCTAGTTGCAATGGTTCACAATTTATAGTTTTAAAAAATAATAAAAAATCTTTATCACAAAAATTCTGATGACTAAAAGGATATATAGGAGGAACATAACAGCTTAATAAGTTCCTGCAGCCAAGCGACTGATACTTAAAAAAACCATAAATTCCTTTAATAGCATAATTACTTTTGGTGACAAATAAAGACAATATTTTTGAGAAGCATAGTTGATGTTTTTCCCAATAATCTTAAGCTCATAATTACAATTTAATAATGGTGTGCATTATTTGTGGGCAGAAGAATGGTTCTTAGGAACTCATCACAAATATTATTTTCATTTTTATGATACTTAAAACATTTTATGGAAAATATGCAAATCCATCTGTGTCTTTAAATATATAATAACTACAAAGACACCATAATTCTGCCTTGATACGGATCATTACCATGATGAACCAACTGGGTTGCTCCCTAGAAATTCAGTTTGTAGGCTGGACTCCAGTCTCTGGGATTAGATTTAGGAATCTGGGGTGGGGCTTAAGAATCTGCTTTTTTAACAAGCACCCCCAAGTGATTCCGATGCCAGTGATCCCCTTACCATATTTTGAGAAACATTGGAATGGTGGTTATGATATATAAGAACAACATATAGGCTGTGAGTTGATTAACAAGTAATCGTTTTGAAATTTCCAGGTGGCATTTACCAGCCTTCTGAAATTTATAGGTGATGCTTTAACTCTTTGTCCTCAACAATGGCCCCTTTTGTCCTGTGTTCAGAAGTGTTTTGGAATCCTCAGATATCCCTGTTCCAGATTAGCCCCAATTGTTAGGAAGTCTGTCAGGGGAAGCAATGTAATTTAAGACCAATCCCCACCTCCATTCCCTACTCCAGGTATAGTGGGTTCCTGGGGTGTTCCGGGGTGGCTGACAGTCCCAATCACATTCTTGGGCATTTCTCTCTGGAGGATAAAAGAATCCCAGTCTTTAGAGTCAACTTTGACTCTAAATTTAAAGTCATTCCAGGCTTTGGGACCAGCACCTTAGCAGGGGCTAGTACAATTTATCTGAGATCAAGGATCTCTTTGGAAGGAAGGCTGTAGCTGATCTGCTTCTTGGTCAAAAAAGTGTCCCACGCCACCCACTCAAAGGCCCAGGGAGTCTCATTTTCTGAAAGTCATCTTAGAAGTATGTTAAGCTGTCCAGTTAACTGGGTAGATAGACCTTCTCAGCATCATGGAGAGATGGGATGATAATTGATTATGACCTCTCTTTTCAAATCAGTGTGAATTTTGATTTATTAATTATTTGCCAATTAGTTGATTTTTAGTTTGATATTGACACTTTGATACTGTTCTCCCATTTCAGACAGGTGTAATTCTCCACTTAAGACTCCTAGATAAGACTTAAAAGAGAATGTATCTATCAAATGCTGTTGCATCCCTATTTCTACCATCCAAGTACCCGAAAAACCAAATGACTTCTCAAAGGTCAGAAGTACCTGGAATATTTCCTTCCCTGATGACAAAAGGACATGGATAGGCTGGGACACTGAACTTGAATTGTTCCAGGCAACTGGGGCTTTTACAGAACAACTGCTGTTTTAAGGAGCACTTGGCAGGCATGTTTATAGGTTGCTTATCTTAATAATCCTTTGAATACAATGATTTTTTTCCCCCACGTTGTTAGAGATAAGCAAACAGCAGCCACAAAAAAGAGAATAATATTTAGATCCTGTCTGTCACGTTCAAAGATGACACCAATAACTGAGAAGTTGGCCTTGCATTTTGAATTGTGGTGAAATGATAGGGTTATGCTTAGTTATTCATATCATCTACATTTTTTTAACATCCTTCTTCAGTTTTTTTTTTCATACTGAATATGACTGTGGAACAGTTTTCTTTATAAAGTTAACCACCCTATATGACAATTGGTTCAATGACTCTGACGTTAACCAGCCAGCCTTGACCCAGAATGGCAAATAATTTTCTAAAGGTCACAGAGCACAATGGCAGCAAAGTCTATATATAGAATTCTCTGGACTAATATTTAGACCTGTGCTATTTGCCTATTGAGTCATGTTATACTGTTAATAATGTTTTTACACTGGCAGAATAGAGTTGCTTATATTTCATTTGCCCAGCTTCTGCATGTTTGGAGGGGCCAAGAAAAATTTAAAAGCCTAAGGTATAATCACCCCTGATTATACAATGGGACCGATTTGTGCCTAGTTAACAAACTACAGTGGACTCCTACTGTTCTTGAAACTGGGCCGTAGGCCATTGCAAGCTTCTGAGCAACAATTGTTAACTTTTTTCCTTCTGACCATGGCATACTTCTGGCAAAATTCTTTGGCGAACAGAATTTGGCAAATTCTTTTCAAGTTTTTGACCCTGCTTTCCTTACCCTATTCCATGGTGAAATCTACTTTTAAAAATTCACTTCTCAAGTCAGTCTGCCCTTTTAACATCTCCTAATACTTAAGTTTTAGTCATTTTGGCTATTTCTCCTCCAAAATGCCCCCTCAAGCACCTGTCTTCCACTTTAGTATTTTGGATCTAATAATATCCTCTAATCTAGAACAGTTAGCAAACTATAGAAATTTTGCTTTGGGTTTTTGGATTTACAATGGTTAGAAAAAAAGAAAAAAGGAGGATAATATTAAAGTCATGTTGATAAGCATATCATATTAGATACTCCCAGCTTACAGTTTCTGTGGGAAATTTAAGATCCAGATGAATGAAGTGACAGATACACTCATCTGTGGCCTTATAGATACTCTTCTGATACAAGCTGAGAAGTACAACTGGAGACAGCGTCCTGTGTTACAGAAGAAAAACAAATGTGAATCTCTGAGAAATGAAGGGGCAAAAAGTGAAGGGTCGGGGGTGGGAAGTGATGGGGAGAGTGGTGGGAAAGAATACCTTCCAGATAGGGTGGTAAGAAATTTATGGAGGTGCTGATGGTTTGGGGTTTCTTGGGGGCATTGATTCTGTTTTATATTGTCTTCACAACCCACTCACCCTGCTTGCTTTAAATAATTTATTATAGCAGTAGGCCTTCCTCTGGTTAGTTTTTTTATAACTTTTTCCTTCTCATCTCTGGGTCTAATCAGAGGCATATATAATAATGCGGCTGCTCTAGAGTACTTAGGAAAATCCATGTTCAATATCACTACATTATAAACCCATAGCTGTTCTGTTCTATTTTGCAGTGTTTTCTTCCCTGTTATATTAACTCAGTATATGTGTTTTAAACAATATTTTATTAATCTTTGCACAATGAGACTTCTGGGCTTATTCTTCTTGGCTGGAACTATCTTTTGAGTAATCCATCACCAGACCACCATTGATCTAATGATGTATTTATTGCTCACTATTGCAGCACTGGCAAGAGACCCAGTATGGTTCTAAAAATTTGATTAAAAAGAAATTAAGGTTTTCCAAGGTGTAGCCATCCAATTATGTTAGCAGCTGCCAAGTATATTTTATGCTAAAATATACACACATATTTCAAGTGAGCAAAATGTGATCTTTTCAAAAGCTTTAAGAACTTTTTGCTAAGAACAAGAAGATGCCTGTAATTAGAAAAATTATGAGTGTACTCTCCACCTTAGCCAAAGGTTAGGTATGGTATTTCTTTATATTATATCCCTCAACACTAAAATGGATAGTTTTATCTTTTTAATTCACAATAATAAAAACAATGGTGATAAGAACTAGCTCCTAGTCCTTGAAGGATCTTCCATGTAATCATTAGTAATCAAAATGAGCAGAAATTAATTAACAAATAGTAATTGAGTACCTATTATGGGTAGCACCTCTTCTCTGCTTAGCTAACTGCAAATGCAGTTCAAGTATTAGTGCCTTTGGGAAGCTTTTCCATGTCCCTCTTTGGCCCACTTGTATACTGTCCCAGAGCACTTACCTCCTATAATCTCCCCCTCCAACATGGGAACCCCTTAAGGGCAGGGATGACACCTTTCATCTTGTAGCTTCTCAAGAAAGGGCATTTAAGAAATAGTTGCCAGGTGTACTGGAAGCTACAAAGAATTATAAGTGAACACTTGCAAGGCCTTAAAAGAATATGCATGAAGATATTCACCAAAAGTTTGATGGTGGCAATAACTGACTTCCAGACTTCCGGCTTTAGCATCAAATCTCGGCACTTCACCTCTCTTCCATTACTGCCCCCCAACCATCTTCAATGTCCCTCCCCTTCATTCCTGACTAGCCTCCTCCTCTCGCTACTTCCCTATTGTGACTTCCTCCAGAATATCTCCCGCCACCCCCAGTCTAGGCCTTCTTCCATGGTTCCTTCTTTGTTCCTACACCCCTTGTCACATCTTGAAAAGGCAGCTGACTCACGGTGACCCACTTTGAGACCTCGCACAGCCTGACTCTTTTCTTCTGAAGTCTAGATAGCTTGATTCCTTTTAGCATCACATGCAGGTGACTAGATGGCTTTGGCCATGGGGGCTTGAGGCCTTGCAGGAATGCGATGGTGCTGGGCCTAGGGGCTGCTGATATCCAAAGCTCCACGTAATGGGGAAACCTGACATTTGTTAAGAGAAGCTTTTTTTTTTTAATTTCAGATTTTTATTTCAATACTAACTTTCATAATATTTTCCATTTACGAATCTCTTTTTGTCCAAGAAGCACCCCCTACATAGTCATGTTTATGACGAGGTCTGACGGCTTAGGTAGGCTCTACTTCTTACCTCAGAGCTGGGTTACTGAGGTCACACACAGACCATATGTCCAGGTGGAGTTTACGGATTTGCTGAACTAAGATAACTGCTTGAGATCAGGGCCACTAGGAAAAGCCTTTTATGTTAGATCTTAAGGGGCTTTGAATGACTACAAGAGATCAGGGACCCCCACTTTTTATCTCATCTGGGAGATTAAGTCTCACTTAACGAAGGTGCTTTCTTCTCATATTTGCCAGGAAAATATCATTAGGAAACTGAAGGACTCCATCTAAACGTTATATAGATGTTCAAGGCAACAGCGAAGATGAGCCAATCCTAGATTAGGTCATGGACTCAAACACTGGTTTCTTTTGGATCTTGTTAAGTCGGGAGCACCTGCCCCTGCTTCTCCCAGGGCTTCTGCTTTCCCCCATGAGCTGGGGCTGGGCTGGAGCCTGGGAGGACTTGGGGGAGGCTCCAGTGAGGGACAGAGGCAAACATCTGTGGATTACTTCGCTCATCTCCTTTCCTGGATGCCTTTCTTTAGGCATTTTCTCAGATCTGCAAGGATGTGACACAAACAGATTGTCCTGGGCAGAAAGTTCTGCCTCTTAACCTATGTTTCCCTAATTTCCACTTCTCTCCTTCATTTAGCCTCACCCTCCCATGTTTTCCTTTTTTTTGACATTCTCTTTCCCTTCTGTTCAGATAAAAACTCTACTTTATCTGTAAAACTCTACTTTATCTGTAAAACTCTACTTATCAGATAAAAACTCTACTTTAATAGTAACTCAATGGTTACTATTAATCTTTTCCCTGCAGGAGTAACTGCTGTTCTGACCATTTTCAAGGCACTTTCCTAGAACATTCCAGTGTCTTTCTAATGCTAAGAAAAAGAATCACAGTAAACAGCTTCTCCTCTCCGGGAGACTGACAGCCTTACACAATGCAAAAGTAATTAGCCTCACAAAACCTCACTCTTCACCCACCTAACCTATACTTGCCAGAGAAAATTCCCCCTTACCAGCCTAATCACTCTCACCAACCCCTGCTTACTTTTATATCATTAAGAAACAAGATCACAAGTCTCTACTAGAAATAGATTCATTGCAACCAAGGAGATGCAGCTTTCTATAAAAACCAAAACAGATATACTCAGAACAGGGAAAAGAGACAGGGCACTCCTGATTTCTTTAAAACCAGAACATGTCAACTGATGAATCTTTTGTTAAGTTCTTTATCTTTTTTTCTAACTAACCATGGCCTGTTTCTCTTTGAGGCTGGGTTATTGTCAACAGCTGACATTAGCTTGTTGCCATTGAGTTTC
Organism: Phataginus tricuspis; assembly: GCA_029783875.1. Taxonomy (NCBI): domain Eukaryota; kingdom Metazoa; phylum Chordata; class Mammalia; order Pholidota; family Manidae; genus Phataginus; species Phataginus tricuspis. The sequence continues at coordinate 4,982,012 of JAQQAC010003801.1, forward strand.
TGTTTTCTCTCCTTATTTATTTTACTCAATTTTTATTTTCAGCATTTTGGGTTGTTTTTCCTGATCTACCTACTTCAGGTGTGTTGTTTCTAACCTCTGCAGGTAGTTTTCTACCACTTCTCTGCCTCTGACAACATCTCACGGTCTGATACCATCCTCATATGGAATGAATTTCCATTTTCGCTGCAGATTAGTAATGAAGACATTAAGTGAAATCCTGATAGTGACTCTTTCAATAGCTAAGGTGCCATTTGCTGTTTTAATTATGGTCTCATAGAAAATTTTCACCAGTTATAATGTTCACCCATTTTCTAAGTAATATTTTTCAAATGCTGTATGAAATTATGAAATTTGTGTGCCTTACATTTTCTGCTCTCTGTTATGGGCTAAATTTATAATTCTATAATTTTCTTGTAGGAAAAATGCTTAATAGACTGGAATGGTTAATTTGGTTTCAAGCCATATTGCTTTTTTTTACTTGTTGTGAACCATTAGAAATTTATGTAATCCTTGATTTTACTTAATTCCCAACCTCCACCCACTGCTCCCCAAGCAGTAATCTCAGTCCATCCCTTCCCTCTACAGTCGGTTATCATCTACGCTTTTTTGTGTAAGATACTCATATTCTTTTACTGGTCCCTAACATTTTCAAATTTAACATAAGGCTACATATCTGAGACAAAATAGACAGCATCCTGTTGTTATAATACGTCCCCTTCCTTTTGAGGCAGGTCTCCTTACTGTGGCAGTCACAGTGTTACACCTCTTCTTTGCAACGTTTCTGCCTCTAAATCCTTGTCCAGTGGAGTATGAAGCTGCTTCTGATTCTTAATATCTGGCCTCTGCCTGGGATCTGTGCTGGTCTTACATGGTTTCTGTTGAATTTCCTGTAATTGAGTAATAGCTCAGAAGTGGTAGCCTTATGGAGCAAAAGACCAGTGAGAAATGTGCTTCATTTAGTCTTGGGAGGACAACAGATGTCCGAGGCAGGCAGGAGCTAAAAGTCAAAGTTTTTAAACAGATAGGGAAAGCCAAAGACAGACCATTTGGTATCAGGTACCCATGCCAAAGTACCATCTTCCTGTTGTGATTTCTAGGGTGTTTTCCCCTTGGGCTTTTCTAGGTGATAATCATAGTGTTGTAAATTAAAATGGTGCGCCATCCTAGTTCCATTCCTAAACCTTCCCAGAGACAAAGAAGTGGGTAATATTTCCAAATGGAAATGTCCATGTGGAGGTAATGTGGTAGACCTACTAGGAGACCTTCTACGCAAAACACAAGACCCATCTGAAAAGGCCTGCACAGTAAGGAAGGGTGTAATCTCCTGTGAGAAGTACAGGCAGGCAGCAGGATTGGTTGATTCAGTTGCACAATGACATCATCAAGGATACAGTTCCCTTCATCTCTCTGCTGCTGTCATCCTCAGGGACCATTTCACTCTAAGACTGGTTCTTTACTTCTTTGCAAGAAGGTTACAGTCATTCAGATGTCACTTGTGGGCAAGACAATATCTAGAGCACAGAAAAGGGATTCCCCCTTCCAGGGTCTCCTTTTGAAGGGTGTGAAAGCACTACTAGGAAGAATCTGAGAAGATCCCTCTTCTCACCTCATTGATCAAAACAGCATCACGTCCCATCTCTAAATCAGACCCTAACAAGAGGATCACCATCATTGCCTGCGAGAGGGAAGAGGTGAATTTAAACAAAATCAGGATTCTGTTAGTAAGAAAGAAGTAAGTGTATTGAGAGTGAGGGGTCATAGATGATGGCAGGCAATTTTAAGTGTCTACTATACAATATAACTTGGAAAGTAACTATGAAATTCCCTCAATGGCTGCTGTGTAGTTGGTAGGTACCATTGAACTGCTACACATTTCTGGACATAAAATGGCTAGGATCAGTTGACAGGGAGAGAAAAGCCACAATGCTGACTAGTTAAGAACAGAGAAATGCGCCAAGAGTGATAATTATTCGAAGATGAAGGGTCATTTATTAACTTTATTTACATATCATAGCATTAAATCATAATAATTACTTATGATTGTAACTGGCCATTATTTATTGAGGGCCTCTTATAAATTAGGGATTTAGCATTGAAGAGGAGGTAGTAATTTGCTTAGGTCCTGGAGCTACTGAGTGGTTAAACTAGAATTTAGACTCATTTATCTGCTCACGTCCCTTCCCTGATCTCATGGCTTCCCTTGCCTTGGAAGACAGTCACAAGACAACCACGGACTGCACAGCTCTGTGACTTCTCATCTCTGTGACTTCATCACTTACCTTCTTGCTTTCATTAAGTTTTCCAACCACAGTGGCGTCCTTGCTGTTTGTCTAATAAGGCACTCTCCTTCCCACCTCTGACCCTTGGCATTTGCTCCTCCCTCTCTTGCATTACATATCCTCAGTTTGTATAGCTGCATGCCTTCCATTCAGGGCTCCTCTTCACAGGCACCTCCCAGGACCTTCCTATCTAATCTATTCAGGTGACTGCCCCCTACCCCTTCTCTTTTTCTGCCCCATTTTTGTTACCATTGTGGTAGTTACCATACTCTTATGTAATTCACCTATTTGTCTACTTGTTTTAGTCTGTTGCCCTTACTAGAGTATAAGTTCCCTGATTGTCTTTATAAAATGAATGAATAATCAAGTGAATACGTTAATGAAGGAATGAACATTCCAAAGTTATGAACTCCTTCTGTCCCACTAGGATAAAGTAGGATGCTGATTGTCATTGAGCTGAGTACATAACCCTTAGATTTTTTTTTTCCTATGGAGTCTGAAAATAACAAAACCACTTTTCATTCTCTTTGAGGGTAAAATAAGATACAGATATATAAGTTCTTTGGAGAAAAGATACACTTACTACAATAGTATTCCATAAGAGTTCAAGCGAGCTCAGTACAAGAGGAAAATTCGAGTAATACTCTTTAGTTTTTATATTGATTATAGTTTTAAGGATGCCAACTCCTTTTATTTTTATTTTAGGGCATAAATCCTTAAACATAAAGGTATACATACGAAGCTAAAGTGTAAATTGGGAGAATTATAATTGCATGATAACTTGTAGTGGCAAACCACTTAAAATATTTTCTCTGCTTACACATGATTTTTCACTTGAATTCACATATCTACTAAAATGATTTATTCTTAGAACTGTGTTCTTAATTATTCTGAGGTAAATTATGAAGGTGCAAATTGAAAAATAACTTTACCTCCCATATTAATTTGGAGGGGATTGACAGTAATGAAGCAAAGTGCCTCCTCTGAAGTCCCTTTCCCAGGTTTTCAGCTCAGGGTCTTCTCCACTGAAGTATGTGCTTATTGAGTGTTTTCTTTCCCTGTTTTGTGGGTTGCTGTATCATTTACCAAATACGTTGTGAGCCATTATTTTCTGAGGCTTGCAGTGTGACTTTATCACTCACCCAAATAAATCATCATTTCAACTTCAAAAACAACTTCATGTTCCCCTCTTACCTGCTCTTCTTCCCGGGATCTCCTCCCAGGTGACCTCACAAGCTACAGTGTCTCTGTGCAGACTATCTGTCTAAACCCCCATGCCTTTTCAGATTTGTGGGGTTCCCACTATCACAAAAACCTGTTGGAGTCACTTACTATGAAATGTGCTTCTGAGCTATACTCTTATCATCCATGGGTGGTTCTTGACTATAACAGCTACTTACTATGGTGTTTGTCTAATGATGATGTTTCCATTCTTCCTTCTACATGATAAATTGGAATTCTCCTGTACAGAATAGTTATCTTTTCTCTTCCATCCATCCATCCATTCATTCATTTAATCATTTTTTGTATCACTATAGACTCATAGAGGATATTCTCTGGGTTAAAATCAATACCATCATTATTCATTCAATTTTCCTTGTTTTCATGACTGGGGACTCTTTCAAGTAGATTTTGTGTCCTTTTGACATGGCGTTGCCATTTTTTGAGCATTTCATTACTTTCTAGCACCACAAGATGTTCCAGTCTCATTTTCTATTTTTCCTTCTCTGGCGTTTCGATCAATTATTTCTCCAAAGAATGCTAATCCATTTTACTGGAGAATGGTATATAGTAACCAACATCTGGGCATTAGAGGTGCTCTTTGCTACTGAGATCTCATGGCTTTTAGGCCCTCTCAGTAGATAAAGGTTGAAAGAATATTTATGTATGCAAATACACCCATCTATATTTATTTCTTAATCTGTCCATCTGTGTGTATGTTCAAGTGTCTATGTAAACAACCGAGTTCATACTGACACCTCCAGTTGCATGTCAGCACCACAGGGTTCATTCTAGCCTTCCCCCTTCCTTACTGTAACTTATTTCTCTAACAGTGAGCATCCCCACTCGCTTTATTTACAGTGCATTTGTGTATTTGTTCAATTTTAATGTAAGCATAGTTTTAGAATTGTAATCCATACTCCTATGAGACAGTTAAGGAGAGTCAGTGTTTGTGTAGCTCTTTTTGTCCTTATTCGTCCTGTATGGAGTACGAATGTTATATTTCAAGTTACTTACTGTTTTCCTTCCTCACCCCTTCAGGGTGGTTGTGTTAGGTGTTTGCAATACAGTTAGACTTAAGTGTTGCTGTTTGTGGTTTATTTTGGGTTCCCCCATATCAGGGTTGATTTTAGAAATCTGCCATGGTCCTAGAAGTTGTAAGCTGTACAGAAAGGTATACTGAGAGAAGTGTCCCCCGACCTCCTTCCCTACAACTTAGTTTCTAGTCCTTCATTCTTTCCATTCAGCTACTCTCCATTCCCTAATAAGAAACCATTCTTTCTAGCTTCTGGTTTATCTTTCCTCTTCTTTTCTTACCCTTTTCCATAAATGCCCAGATAACACACACACATTTTTTATTCCTTTCCTATACGAAGGATCCACACTATAGGTATTCTTTGTCACTTCACTATTTTTCACTTAATATGTCCTAGGAATCTCTCCACATTGGTAATGATCTTTCTCATTCTTTATTTCAGCTTCAGAGTGCTTCATTGTATGGCTACATCGTACTTTCCTCAAGCATTCTCCCACACGTGGTTCATTCAGTCTGTCGCTAATAATTTGCAATTACAAACAATACTACAGTGAATAACCTTGCATGTATGTATTTTTGTATTGTTGGAGGCATATGTTCAGAGTAGATTTTGAGAAGCAGAACTGCTATGTCAAAAGATAAGGGAGTGTTTAGTTTTGTGAGATACGGCCAAATTCCCCTCTGGAAGTCCTGGACCAGCTTGCATTCCCATCATCGCTGTATGAGAGGACCTGGATCCACAGCCTGGAAAACAAAATGTATTGTCATATTTTAAAATTTTCTTATGATCTAGTAGGTGAGAAATCATATCTCGTCATTTCCTTTGCATTTGTCTAATTATAACTTTGAACATTTTTCATATGTTCAAGCTTTATTTTTAGGTTTTTGGTTTGTTTTTGTGAATTCTCTATTCATATGTTTTCTCCATTTTTCTTACAGGTTTGTGGGCCTGCTTTTAATTACAGTCGCTCTACA
>JAQQAC010003801.1:5000791-5026884 GCA_029783875.1 Phataginus tricuspis
CTCTGAAGACTACCTGTACCCCCACACCTCCAAAGTTTCCAAGTTAAACACTCTGGACTTAGCATACTTTCCCTGCATGGTGTACTATGTACCCCTTCTCCTTATTTGCCATCATAAATCAGAACTTTCAGTTTCCCAAAGTGTAATCTTAAGAAATGCTGGATTTTTTTCTTTTTTTTTTAAATTCTCTAGGAACATGGACAAGCCCTTTTGAGAATTAAGAGTTCATTTTCCATAGTGTATGGGGCTAGAGAGGCTGGGAGCTGTCCTGTGTCCTGAAAATCTTAGGCCAGGCACTAGGAGCTGTCCAAGGTCCAAAATGTCTTAGAAAGAGCTTCTCAAAATATGATCTGCAGACTACCTGTATCAAAATCAACTGGGTATGTGTGTTAAAATACAGATTCCTGGCCTATTCCAGAAGTACCAAATCAGAATATTTATAGGCATGTCTCACAAATCTGAATTTTGAAAGTTTCTCAGGAGATTCTTATGTCTGACACCAAGATATGTCTCCCAGTACATATCAGAGAGCGGCAGGAGGGAGGATTATAAGGACATATAATATATAATACATATATTGTATTTTATATAATATAAGTAATGAATACACAAGATACCTTTAATAATATCTGTACTAACAGTCATGAATTATTATATTCCTGAAAAAGACATTAACCAAATTTCCTTCAGATGCTTTCTGTCACAGTCTGTCAGCAAAACAAAATCCATCCCCAACAAGAAATCTCAGGAAAGGCAAACCCTTTTTGAAATCAACTTCCTTGAGCTTTTATCAAGTCTTTCCTGTCCATCCAACCCAGTAATGAAAATAATTTCATTTACAACCAATATTTACTGATCACTCACTCTGTGCCATCCGTAAAATCTGTAATAATGATAGTAACACCAAAAATACAGAGTTTATTATATGGCATTGTTCAAAGTTCTTCATGATTATGTCATTTAATCCTTACACTGTATATGTACTCATGATCACAAAAAGAGCAAGAAAAATTGTATATTGTATTACACAGGGTGTTGGAACCCACTTACAGGTCTTGTCATATAAATACATGCTACTAAAGCTAATGCTTTGATAATGCTTTTAAAAATGTGTAAAAATGAGGGAAAATAGAAATGCCCTTTATGTATTGCTTGTGGTGTTCCTGGCATTTTAACATATTTTCTTCAATAACCTGCACATGAATTGTGGAATAGGTTTTGATAGTATATACCCATGAAACCATCACCTCCAGAAGTTTCCTTGCACCCTTTGTAATCCTCCCTCCTTCCCTCTCTAGTTGCTTGTCTCCAGACAACCACTGGTCTACTTTCTGATGCTATAGATTAGTGTGCATTTTATAGATTACATAAATAAAATCATACCGTGTATATCCTTTTTGTCTATCATCTTACACCCAGCATAATTTTTTTGAGATTTTTCCAGCTACTCGCTTATCAGTAGTTCATTCCTTTTTACTGCTGAGTAGTATTCCAATTATCCCCCATTTTATATATAAGAAAACTGTATATAAAAAAACTCATCTAAGATCACAGAGTAAAGGGCTAGATTCAGATGTAAGTCTGCCCAATACAAAAGCTCCAGACTGTCTCACTAAAAATTTTGCCTCTTTTTATTTTTAACTGATATAGTAGTTCTACTACATTGTCAGAATGGAAGACATAAAGCCTCCAGAGTCAGAAGAATATAGTAATCACACAAAAAACTATTGTCAGCTGACTGGAGAGGATGCCAACTGTCCTGCCCACCCACCCCCATCATACCTGATCTCAGCAGAATCCCCTCAACCCTGACCCTTGGGCTTCCCATTACTAAGTCACACACCCGAGGATGGACCCTTGGATCCTGGAGATGCCAAAGTACATGAAGACCACCATGGGCAGAGTGTAAACTCTAGCCAAAGCCCACAAGGGAAGGGAGCATGTGGACAGATGATGGGAGGCAGTCAGCTGTATAGGAGGGTAGGGAGGCTTTCAAGGAATTATGAAGGACTTCTTAAACTGGATCATTTGTGTGACTTCTCCTGCTAGACAGACTTTTAATTAGGGACAGAAGAGGGGAAAACAAGTAGAAAGTGGGAAAGAAAGGAAAGGTGGACTACCCTTCCCAAACTCCCAACTGCTCATTTGGTGATCTCAGGCACCCATGACTCTTGGAATATAAGAACTTAGTAGATTATATATTTTTTCTCATATATTCAATATATATTTTAGAAAGAATTAATAACAATGATAATAGTATACTTAAAACCATATAGTTGATATAGTTGTGTATCAACTATACTTCAATTTAAAATAATAATAGCAAGAACAATAACTAGTGTTTATAGAATACTTATCATGTGCCAGGCACTATACAAGGAATCTTATTCCATTTCCATTTTACTAACAAGGAAACTAATTCTTAGAAAATATAAGTAACTTGTCCAGAGTTACACAGCCAGAGAGTGACTACTTATATCCAGTATTCAAATCTGAGTCTTATTCCAATGCTCTTCCACAACTCACAAGGATTCCAGGTTGCCCTGCACCCACCTCCACCACACACTTCACCATCATCGGTCCCACCACTGGCTCACCCTAAAGTTTGCTTTGACTTAGGTCCTTCACTTTCAGACCCATAATATCTTATCTTACCCCATCAGAGCATGTCATTCTGTGTACCCTGCCTTCACAATAGTACTCAATGCTAGTGTCAACTTAAAAGATACTCTGATAAACTAATTCTGCACAGAAGAGTTAATGAGTGTAATGTTATGCTCTTCTCAGGTACCAACTGGGGCTTAAAGAAGGCAGTGCCTAGAAGAGCGGTGGGAACCAAGGGGCAGGACTGTGATGTAGACATTTTCCAAGTCTGGTCTTCACACATGTGAATGTCCGAGATTACAGACTCTAATTCCAGACAAAGTAACTACTACTCCTCTTACAGAGGGGCCAACTTGGGCTGAAGTGGCCTTTTGCCTGGGGGAGGTGTAATCATAATAGTTGAGTGATTATAATAGAAGCCAATATTTACCGATTGCTGCACATTGGGTATTCTTATCAGTATTATATCCATTAATCCCCAATTTCATGAAGTTGGTGTTATTATTAGTCTCATTTAAAAATGAGGAAACTGAGAGAGGCTAAGTAATTTGGGAATCAACGGCTGGTCTTTCAAGCTCCAGAACACTCATTCTTAAGCAGTTCACAGATTCCCACCAGTTATCACTCATTGCGCACCGACACTGTGCCTGGCACTGTGCGAACCCTAAGCATATTCATTCTCTGAAACTTCACTGCAACCCTCTGAGGTATACACTACTAGTACCCCCATTTACAGATGAGACCCAGCCAGGAAAGAAAGGAGCCTGAGTTCAGTGTGAAGCTGGGCTGTGGACCACAGACAGTCAACCAGAGGGCCTGCGCTCTCACCCAGGACGGCAGATTCCTATTTGAATCTAGCTCTTTCTCTTTCTAGGTCAAAAGGCTTTTGGTTCCGGGAGGCCAGCAAGCCGAGCGCGGCGGACTCAGAGCCGCAGCAGCGCCAGGCGTTGTTACCCCGCGGACCACCTGAGGGCGCCGTCGGCCCCGCTCGGGAGACCACAACGGGGAAGCCCGATCCCTCGACGCCGCTCGGTCTCCTCGGTGGCCCGCCCCACCCCACAGCAGCCAATCAGAAAATTCGCGGACGGCGCCGCGCTCACCGCGGCACGGCTATGGAGGAGGACTGGAAAATTCTCCTAATAGACAGCAGTTGCCAAAGATGGAAAGTGACGCACATGTGACAGGAAGTCGCCACGGAGGTCTGTAGTGGGGAGGGCTCCCCAACATCTTTACCTGAAAAATTCTCTAGGTGAGGCGTTTCTGCCCGGACTGCCCACGGCGGCCAAGTCCGCAACCAATCCCGATAGTCCCCTTACACGTTTATAGCTTCTACCAACCATCGCTCTACCTTTCGAGGCGGTCCTTTATCACTTCAGCCTATCAGGACCGCAGTTCGCCGCTTGCTGGTCACGTGGAGTGGGGCGGGGCTCCTAGAGGCCAGACCGGGGCGCGGAGGCGGAGCCCGGCCCTGCTCGCGCGAAGGAGCGGGTTCTGTGGGTGGGCCATCTGCGAGACGTCCTCCGTGTCAGACAGCCGCCGCAGTCTTTTTTTGTTGGCGCTATAATTGGCTCGGGTCTCGGTTCTGACACAAGTTTAGATTGGGGTCGGTATTCATTCATCCCAGGGCCTTGCACGTGCACTACCCGCTGCTCTGATCGCATGTCCTCCACCTCTCAAGATCTCACGCACAATAAACCTCCTTGCAGGGTTTGGCCCTCTCTAAGCACCTTTGAAACTTAAAATATTACATTGCAGCGTTTACTGCATTGTTTCATTACTCCCACTTTGGGCTGAGGGTAGAGACCATATCTTAAACATCTTCATTGTGCAAGTTATTTAAACCCTCTTGCAGAACTTTTCTCATTTGGAAAATGGGGATAATAGTACCTCCTGCATAAAATGTATGCATTAAATTAATATTTGTAAAGCACTTAGAAGAGTGTCTTGCACACAGCACATGGCTCAGGAAATGTTCACCACGGTTATTCCTGTGCCAGGCACAAGCATATAATAAATACACAGCAGTGTTTAGAATCAGTTTCACATACACATTCTTGGAAGTTTAAATCTCAGCTTCCTCAGAATTGCTGTAAGAAAGGGATGGTAAAAAGCTTTATATTTTAAGAGATATATAATTATATTATTTATCATAATTACATTAATTATTTAATTATATTACGTAATATGTAATAAATATATCTAAAATATATATATTTCTATTATACATACATAATTTTATATATACATATATTTTTTACTATGAATGTGTCCAGGGTGCTTCAACATGTTATTACAATTGAAAACAACACTCTGGAATCAGAACCTGAGTTCAAGTTCTGACTACAGCTTGCTAACTGAATGACCTTGGAAATTATAAGTTCTTTAGTTCTTCAGCTGTGAAATGAAAATGATAATAATAATAGAAATTACTTCATAGGGTTGTAGTGCACGCAGGCAACACAGAAGTGCTTAGAACGCTGCCTCTCCTATAATAAGCTCTCAGTATTTTCCTTCCTTATTCTAATTTCACTTTGAAAGCAAGAGCAAAAGATGTAATGGCACAGTACCACTTCATATCCTCTACCTTACACTTGTCTCCCACTTTGTTGCAAAGCACACTCATATATGATCTCATTTAACGCTCCCAGCAACTCTGCGACTCGGAACAGTTACTGATTTGCTGGAATCCTAAAAGCATCTTTTTGATACAGTTTTATTTTCATACATGAGCATTTGGAAGGAAGTTGTTTTTTATTGTATTTTTTATTTATTCTACAACTTGTTTTCTTAACAGTATGTCTCAGAGATCTTTTTATGTCTGTATCTCTATTTCTTGTTAATTATTGCAGTCTTTCATATCTGAATTCATTTGACCATCCCCCCTATTGTCAAACTTTCTAATTTTTAAAGTCAAATTTCAGTCTCCCTCAAGACCCAAGGATTTGATTACTCACACTGTGAGCAGTCCCCAGGCTCAAAGATTCAAATCACCAGAAAATACAGTCATTATACAAGAGTTTCCACCTGGCTCCAGATTTCTCCCATACCACAAGCCCAAGGCTTCAACAAGCTGCAGAGGGACTAGAGTCCCTCCTCCCCCTGAGGAAAGGGCTGGCCAGGATGCCCACAGAGGTCTAGAAATGGCTGATGATGACCTTTCCATTCGTGGTATTGGAGTCAGAGGGGCTCTCTCAGACAGCTCCTCCCCAAAGGTGGGGACTTCTGAGCACCTCAGCCCTCATATCTACCCCATTCAGGTCCCTCACACACTCTGCCCCCTAAGAACTTATTTAACTTTAACCTCCCCCTCCAAAAAAAAAAACTTGTCCTGTTGTCAGATGCGTCCCTATTCCATTAAAGCACTGGAGAAATCCTGGCAGAGTTTCCAGTCCAGCTCTCTCTAGGGGTGAGGCTCACTAGGAGAGAGAAAGAGCACAAGGAGATTATGGACACCCATCCTGACACAGAGGACCCTGGGACATTCAGTTCTAAAATGCAGCTCTGTAGCCAGGAAAGTTGCTTACCTTCCTGACCCTCAGTTCTTAATTTGTCAAATGGACTAAGAAGGGGAATGAGAATCCAGGATACACAAAAGGAAGAAAGGGACATGCAAACATCATGTGCAAAGCTGTCAGGGAATGAGGCAATCTCTCCCTTGGGATGAGCGGATCTGCTTGGGGAGCTAGCTCCTCATGGGAGCTCCCTCTCTCCCCTCCTGGAAGCAGCAGAAAAACAGGATTGTGTCTCAGGGCACCATCTTGATGCTATTGCTGCAAGGTGTCACCATGTCTCAGCCCTTTAAAGTGCTCTTTCGTGGATCCCTTGAAGAGTCTGTACATCGACAGCATCAGTCCCACATAGGGCACAAGTTACTGCTTACCCCACTATCCAGCCCACTTTCTTCCTTAGTAACAGAACCCTGATTTTCAGCTCGGATTGCTGCCTTTTAGAACAAGACTACATTTCCCAGACCCCTTTGCAGCTAGTTTTCTGGCCAATGAGATTTAAGATAGAGTTTGTGTGGGTTTCCTGGGCGTCCCAGGGAGGCAGCCCTCAGCCCCCTTTTGCCTTCTTCCTTTTCTTTTTCCCTCCTTTGCCCCTTTCTCAGTCCTGGTTTCTGGGAAAGAGATGACCTTCGCTGAGGATGGCAGTTACAAACTAGTCATCAACTAGGACCATGGGACAGAAATTTAACAGGAGCCTGAATCTTGATTAACCATGGACCTTGAATGGCCTACCTCCAGGCTTTTTTTTTTTTTTTTACAATTTATTTTATTTTAGTATCATTAACCTACAATTACATGAGCAATATTGTGATGATTAAACTACCCCCTTCATCAGGTCCCCCCCACCAACCCTATTACAGTCACTGTCCATCAGTGTAGTGAGATGAGAATCACTACTTGTCTTCTCTGAGCTGTACAGTCCCCCCCCGTGCCCCCTCCAGACTTTTGATGTGAGAAAATATAACACTTATGTGTATAAGCCACTGCTGTTTTAGCTTTCCTGTTAATGTCGCCTGGCCTAATTCCTAACCAACCCGCCTCTCTTACCCAAGGTAAAAGTTGTTGGAAAGAGAGCTCCTTCAATCCCACTGATTTTGTTTTCTTTTAAGAATCAAGCAGAGAAATTGAAGTCTATTTTTGGCTCAACTGCCTTAACTTTAGAGAGATACATTTATAAATTATTAGAACATTCTCCTGACTGGGTCAGGATGACCAGCACAAAATTAACTGTGGACTCACATGACATTTTGGGCCAAAATATACAATGAACTCTCTAACTAAACCACACATTAGCATGGCCTTGGCATTAGTTTTCATGTAGAAAGAAAGGTGACACTCTGCAGAGGGAGACTCTCAACACACAAGCAAACTCATGTGCATTTTTCTTGGTGATCATGTTCAATTCAAGCTCCAAACTGAATCCTAAGTAACGGCTTCTTTGGAATGGAATTCAGCTGCATCAGAGGTCTCCAAGGAATGGTCAAGCATTCACAGTTGATTTCGACCTCAAAGCTTCTAAACTTCCAACCCCTGTTCCTCCTTCAGAGGGGATTCAGCTGTCCCCTCTCAGCACGCCTATTGCAGCCCTGCCCTCCATGAGATAGTGTGGTTAGGAACACTTGTCCAGAGCAATGGTCCTCACATGTGACTGCCCCAGAATCACCTGGAGAGCTTGTTAAAATACAAATTGTTGGGCTCCAGCCCTCATTTCTGATTCAGTAGATCCGGGAGGGGCCCAAATATTTAGTGCTTTAATAAACTCTTAAGTGATGTTGCCTGTCCAGGGACAACATTCTGAGAACCACTGTGCTGGAGGAAGATAAAGTATTTCTAGCTACTTCTTTCAGACCTTTGGGGAATTTCTCCAGTGTGTTCAGTGGTAGCTGGACCCAGGTAGTGGCCTCTGCCTGGCTGCCCTGAGAATTACCCTGCCAGGACCTCTCTGCTTCCCCAGCGCCAAGACTCCCCTCAGGCCCCTTAAGGAGGGCTCCTAATCACTGGGCCACTAAGTTAGGCACCTCCGTGAGATTCTTCTCCTCTGGGGTCTCCCCTACAATGTGTGGGGTTAAGTCTAGAGAAAGGAAAAGGGTAGAATTAGATAATTTACTTTTCTTTAATGTCCAAATATGTTAAAACATAAATGTGTTGTTTTTATAATAAAATAAATTTTAAAATCTTAAGGAATGCATTAAAACCACAATGAGATATCACCTCACACCAGCTAGGATGGCCAACATCCAAAAGACAAGCAACAACAAATGCTGGTGAGGATACGGAGAAAGGGGACCCCTACGCTGCTGGTGGGAACGTAAATTCATTCAACCATTGTGGAAAGCAATATGGAAGTTCCTCAAAAAAACTAAAAATAGAAATACCATTGACCCAGGAATTCCACTCCTAGGAATTTACCCTAAGAATGCAGGAGCCCAGTTTCAAAAAGACATATGCACCCCTTTGTTCATCGCAGCACTATTTACAATAGCCAAGACATGGAAGCAATCTAAGTGTCCATCAGTAGATGAATGGATAAAGAAGATGTACATATACACAATGGAATACTACTCAGCCATAAGAAGAAAATAAATCCTACCATTTGCAACAACATGGATGGAGCTAGAGAGTATTATGCTCAGTGAAATAAGCCAAGCAGAGAAAAACAAGTACCAAATGATTTCACTCATCTTTGGAGTATAACAACAAAGCAAAAACTGAAGGAACAAAATAGCAGCAGACTCACAGAACCCAAGAATGGACTAGTGGTTACAAAAGGGAAAGAGGTTGGGGAGGGTGAGTGGGAAGGGAGAGATAAAGGGATTAAGGGGTATTATGATTAGCACACATAATGTAGAGGGGGCACCGGGAAGGAAGTATAGCACAGAGAAGACAAGTAGTGACTCTATAGCATCTTACTATGCTGATGGACAGTGACTGTAATGGGGAATGTTTTGAAAATATCTATGAATAACTAACATTTATTGAAGAGTTACTAGGTTCCAAGCACTATAGTAAATGCTCAATGAATTATTGTCACCATATTTTCAGATCTAAAACAGGCTTAGAGAGGTGAGTAACTTCCCAATGTGACACAGCTAGTCAGTGACAGAGCAGGGATTCAGGTCCAGGTGTACCCAATTCCAAAGCCTCATCTTTAATACTTAGGCCAACACTGCACTTTGCACTTTGAAATTGCTGTTAATTTTCTAATGCCACTAGAACATTGTACTTTCAATGAGGGTGCTGTGGCCCCCAAGGGAGCAAAAATTGTCTCTTGAGCAGAGGCTGTATAGTAGATATGCAGTATACCTGTAGTATTAAATTTGATGGGGGAGACGTAACTAGGAAAAACTAAGAAGTCTCCTCATAGGGACAATAAAGAAACCAAGGTTGAAAAACATCTGACATTTATTGCTTAAAGCTTTTAGCTGTTATGCCCTGTGGTCTTCCTAAGGGCCTCTAGTGAAGTCATTAAGGGAGATATTTACTATCCAAATCTAATAGATAAAGCAACTGAAACTTGGAGACAATAACCACCACCAAGATTTAATACCAAACAAAATAATCCTTCAAGGATAAAGTGCTACAAAGAAATTTGTAAACAAAGTAAAGCAGAAGCTCTTATAAACAGATGACCCTTAGAAAAACTCCAGTGGCCGAGATGCAAGAAGGGACAGCAAATAAGATGCAAGAAAGAAAGCAAATAAAGTCATTAACATGCAAACAAATCGATACAAACATTGATGTATATATAATATATATAATAGTCATAACATCTATTTTGGGGGCTTCCAAACATAAGCAGAACCAAAATGTTGGAACGCACTGGCATGTAAGTCAGGAGGGGATGGTTAGAGGTAAAGCATAATCAAGTGTTTGAGTTGATTTGAGAAAAGAGTAAAGATGCTAATTTTTTTTTGTGTGTGGTTGAAATTTTTTTAAATAGTTTATTTTGGTATTATTAATCTAAAATTACATGTGCAATATTATGGTGATTAAACTACCCCCTTCACCAGGTCCCCCCCACCAACTGCATTACAGTCACTGTCCATCAGTGTAGTGAGATGCTATAGAGTCACTACTTGTCTTCTCTGAGTTGTACAGCCCTCCCCGTGCCCCCCAACACTATATCTGCTAATCATAATGCCCCTTTTTCCCCCTTGTCCCTCCCTTCCCACCCATCCTCCCCAGTCCCTTTCCCTTTGGTAACTATTAGTCCGTTCCTGGGTTCTGTGAGTCTGCTGCTGTTTTGTTCCTTCAGTTTTTTCTTTGTTCTTATACTCCACAGATGAGTGAGATCATTTGGTACTTGTCTTTTTTGGCTTGGCTTATTTCACTGAACATAATACTTTCTAGCTCCATCCATGTTGTTGCAAATGGCAGGATTTTTTTTCTTCTTATGGCTGAATAATATTCCATTGTGTATATGTACCACATCTTCTTAATCCATTCATCTACTGATGGGCACTTAGGTTGCTTCCATTTCTTGGCTATCGTAAATAGTGCTGCAATAAACATAGGGGTGCATCTGTCTTTTTGAAACTGGGCTGCTGCATTCTTAGGGTAAATTCCTAGGAGTGGGATTCCTGGGTCAAATGGTATTTCTATTTTGAGTTTTTTGAGGAACCTGCATACTGCTTTCCACAATGGTTGAACTAATTTGCATTCCCACCAGCAGTGTAGGAGGGTTCCTTTTTCTCCACATCCTCACCAACATTTATTGTTCTTTGTGTTTTGGATGTTGGCCATCCTCACTGGTGTGAGGTGATATCTCATTGTGGTTTTAATCTGCATTTCTCTGATGACCAGCGATGTGCAGCATCTTTTCATGTGTCTGTTGGCCATCTGAATTTCTTCTTTAGAGAAGTGTCTATTCATGTCCTCTGCCCATTTCTTAATTGGATTATTTGCTTTTTGTTTGTTGAGGTGTGTGAGTTCTTTATATATTTTGGATGGCAACCCCTTATCAGATACATCATTTATGAATATATTTTCCTATACTGTAGGATGTCTTTTTGTTCTACTGATGGTGTCCTTTGCTTTACAGAAGCTTTCAGCTTGATATAGTCCCACTTGTTCATTTTTGCTTTTGTTTCCCTTACTTGGGGAGATATGTTCATAAAGAAGTCGCTCATGTTTATGTCTAAGAAATTTTTGCCTATGTTTTTTTCTAAGAGTTTAAAGGTTTCATGACTTACATTCAGGTCTTTGATCCATTTTGAGTTAACTTTTGTGTATGGGGTTAGACAGTAGTCCAGTTTCATTCTCTTACATGTAGCTGTCCAGTTTTGCCAATACCAGCTGCTGAAGAGGCTGTCATCTCCCCATTGTATATCCAAGGCTCCTTTATCAAATATTAATTGACTGTATATGTTTGGGTTAATGTTTGGATTTTCTATTCTGTACCACTGGTCTGTGGGTCTGTTTTTGTGCCAATACCAAATTGTCTTGATTACTGTGGCTTTGTAGTAGAGCTTGAAGTCAGGGAGTGTAATTCCCCCTGTTTGATTCCTCCTTCAGGATTGCTTTGGCTATTCGGGGTCTTTTGTGGTTCCATATGAATTTTAGAATTATTAGTTCCAGTTCATTGAAGAAAGCTGTTGGTAGTTTGATACGGATTGCATTGCATCTATAGATTGCTTTAGGTACTATAGCCATTTTGACAATATTTATTCTTCCTAGCCAAGAGCATGGGATGAATTTCCATTTGTTAGTGTCTTCTTTAATTTCTCTTAGGAGTGTCTTGTAGTTTTCAGAGTACAGGTCTTTCACTTCCTTCATTAGGTTTATTCCTAGGTATTTTATTCTTTTTGATGCAATTGTGAATGGAATTGTTTTTCTGATTTCTCTTTCTGTTAGTTCATCGTTAGTGTACAGGAAAGCAACAGGTTTCTGTGTGTTAGTTTTGTATCCTGCAACTTTGCTGAATTCAGATATTAGTTCTAGTAGTTTTAGAGTGAGTTCTTTATATATTTTAGGGTTTTTTGTAGTCTTTAGGGTTTTTTATGTACAATATCATGTCATCTGCAAATAGTGACAATTTGACTTCTTCTTTACCAATCTGGATGCCTTGTATGTCTTTGTTTTGTCTGATTGCCGTGGCTAGGACCTCCAGTACTATGCTGAATAACAGTGGAGAGAGTGGGCAACCCTGTCTTGTTCCCAATCTTAGATGAAAAGCTTTCAGCTTCTCACTGTTAAGTATGATGTTAGCTGTGGGTTTGTCATATAAGGCCTTTGTGATGTTGAGGTACTTGCCCTCTATACCCATGTTGTTGAGAGTTTTTGTCATGAATGGATGTTGAATTTTGTCAAATGCTTTTTCGGCATCTATGGAGATGATCATGTGGTTTTTGTTGTTCTTTTTGTTGATGTGGTGGATGATGTTGATGGATTTTCGAATGTCGTACCATCGTTGCATCTCTGGGATGAATCCCACTTGATCATGGTGTATGATCCTCTTGATGTATTTTTTAATTCAGTTGGCTAATATTTTGTTGAGTATTTTTGCATCTACGTT
Source organism: Phataginus tricuspis (assembly GCA_029783875.1). Lineage (NCBI taxonomy): Eukaryota > Metazoa > Chordata > Mammalia > Pholidota > Manidae > Phataginus > Phataginus tricuspis. The sequence continues at coordinate 5,013,416 of JAQQAC010003801.1, forward strand.
CATCAGGGTATTGGTCTGTAATTTTCTTTTTTGGTGAGACTTTTGCCAGGTTTTGGTATTAGACTGATGCTGGCTTCATAGAATGAGTTTGGAAGTACTCCCTCTTCTTCTATTTTTTGGAAAACTTTAAGGAGAATGGGTATTATTTCTTCTCTATATGTCTGGTAGAATTCAGAGGGGAATCCATCAGGTCCGGGGGTTTTGTTCTTGGGTAGTTTTTTAATTACCGATTCAATTTCGTTGCTGGTGATTGGTCTGTTTAGTTTTTCTGTTTCTTGTTTGGTCAGGTTTGGAAGGTTGTATTTTTCTAAGAAGTTTTCCATTTCTTCTAGGTTTTCCAGCTTGTTAGCATATAGATTCTCATAATATTCTCTTATAATTCTTTTTATTTCTGTGGGGTCCATCGTTATTTTTCCTTTCTCATTTGTGATTCTGTTTATGTGTGTAGATTCTCTTTTTCTCTTAATGAGTCTGGCTAGGGGTTTTATCTATTTTGTTTATTTTTTCAAAGAACCAGCTCTTGGTTTTATTGATTTTTTTTTGTATTGTTTTATTCTTCTCAATTTTATTTATTTCTTCTCTGATCTTTATCATGTCCCTCCTTCTGGTGACTTTGGGTCTCATTTTTTTCTTCTTTTTTCAATTTCAGTAATTGTGTCTTTAGACTATTCATTTGGGAATGTTCTTCCTTCTTTAAATAGGCCTGGATTGCAATATACTTTCCTCTTAGAACTGCCTTTGCTGCGTCCCACAGAAGTTGCGGCTACGTGTTGTTGTCATTAGACTCCATATATTCTTTGATTTCTGTTTTGATTTGGTCATTAACCCATTGATTAATTAGGAGAATGTTGTTAAGTCTCCATGTATTTGTGAGCCTTTTTGATTTCTTTCTAAAATTTATTTCTAGTTTTATACCTTTGTGATCTGAGAAGTTGGTTGGTAGGATTTCAATATTTTTGAGTTTACTGAGGTTCTTTTTGTGGCCTAGTATGTGGTCTATTCTGGAAAATGTTCCATGTGCACTTGAGAAGAATGTGTATCCTGCTGCTTTTGGGTGTAGAGTTCTATAGATGTCTGTTAGGTCCATTTGTTCTAGTATGTTGTTCAGTGCCTCTGTGTCTTTACTTATTTTGTGTCTGGTTGATCTGTCCTTTGGAGTGAGTGGTGTGTTGAAGTCACCTAAAATTAATGCATTGCTGTCTATTTCCTCCTTTAATTCTGTTAGTATTTGTTTCACATATGCCAGCGCTCCTGTACTGGGTGCATATATATTTATAATGGTTATATCCTCTTTTTGAATTGACCCCTTTATCATTACGTAATGTCCTTCTTTATCTCTTGCTACTTTCTTCATTTTGAAGTCTATTTTTTCTGGTACAAGTACTGCAACACCTGCTTTTTTCTCCTTGTTTGCATGAAATATCTTTTTCCATCCCTTCACTTTTAGCCTGTGTATATCTTTGGGTTTGAGGTGAGTTTCTTGTAGGCAGCATATAGATGGGTCTTGCTTTTTTATCCTTTCTGTTACTCTGTGTCTTTTGATTGCTGCATACAGTCCATTTACATTTAGGGTGATTATCGATAGATATGTACTTATTGCCATTGCTGGCTTTAGATTCGTGGTTACCAAAGGTTTAAGGATTGCTTCTTTACTATATAACAATCTAACTTGACTTTCTTTTTAAGTTATTGTAAACACGGTCTAATGTTTCTTTATTTCTCTCCCTTCTTATTCTTCCTCCTCCGTTCTTTATATACTAGGTGTTTTATTCTTTGCCTTTAGTTAGTATTTGGATGGTCTGCTTTCTTTGCTATGATTTTCTCTGGTGACATCTTTTTAGCCTTAGGGGTGCTTCTGTCTAGAGCAGTTCCTTTAAGATATCCTGTAGAGGTGGTTTATGGGAGGCAAATTCTCTCAGCTTTCACTTGTCTGGAAATTGTTTAATCCCTCCATCATATTTAAATGATAATCATGCTGGATACAATATTCTTGGTTCGAGGCCCCTGTGTTTCATTACATTAAATATATCATGACATTCTCTTCTGGCCTGTAAGGTTTCTGTTGAGAAGTCTGATGATAATCTGATGGGTTTTCCTTTGTTGGTGAGATGATCTTTTTTCTCTCTCTAGCTGCCTTTAATACTCTGTCCTTATCTTTGATCTTTGCCATTTTATTTATTATGTGTCTTGGGGTTGTCTGCCTTGGGTCCCTTGTGTTGGGAGATCTGTGGGCTTCCGTGGACTGCGAGACTATTTCCTTTCCCAGCATGGGGAAGTTTTCAGCAATTATTTCTTCAAAGACACTTTTTATCTGTTTTCCTCTCTCTTCTTCCTCTGGTACTCCTATAATATGAATATTGTTCCATTTGGATTGGTCACACAGTTCTCTTAATATTCTTTCGTTCCTAGGAATACTTTTATCTCTCTCTGTCTGAGCTTCTCTGTATTCCTGTTCTCTGATTTCTTTTCCATTAACAGCCTCTTGCATCTCGTCCAGTCTGCTGCTATGCCCATCAATGGCTTGTCTCATTTCTGCATTGTCTTTCCTGACTTCCCTCACTTCCTCCCTCAGCTCTTGCATATTTCTCTGTAGATCCATCAGCATGGTCATGACTTTTATTCTGAATTCTTTTTCAGGAAGATTGTGCATTTCCATCCCTTCAGTCTCCCTCTCTGGTGTTGTCTGGGTCTGGGGGAGCTTGGTCTGTACCATATTCCTCTGTCTTTTCATGGCGATAAAGGTGGTCGCTGGTTGGTGCCACATATGTCAGCTGGGCTCTTTAAGACTTTAAAAACAAAGAAACAAAAAAACAAAAACAAACAAACAAAAAACAAGGAAGAGAAAGAAAATAAATAAAAAAACAAAAAAACGCCCACCGGGAGTAGATTCTATAAGGATGCTGTGGGTGGCGCTGTTGTTCCACTATTCCGCAGCCATGCCTGCACAGCTCCACTGGGCTCTTTGTAGCTCTGGCCGGGGTGGAAACAAATGGGAGGCTCTTGTTCTCTATGGAAGTTTCAGTGCGGCTACTTTTTCCCAGTTGCCGGCCAAGAGGTCCGAAATTCCTCAGGACTCCCAGCCTGCTAGGCCGAGAGTGCCTGGACGATCCTGGGCCCTTGCCTCTTTAAGACCGCCAAAAAAAAACGCGTGCACTTTTCTTTTGTCCCAGGGAGCCTTCTGCAAGGATCTGGGCATATTCCCAGAGCAAAAACTGCACCTTCTGCCTCTCCAATATCCGATACACCACACAATGTGTGTCACCGCTCCCAGTGCAGATCACCAGGGCTGGTTATTTTGCGGGCCTGTACTTCCACTCCCTCCTGGCTCTGAATCCTCTCCTCCTGCCGTGCTGGGGTGGGGGAGTGCTCAGGTCCTGCCGGGTCGCGGCTCCATATCTTACCCGACTCAGAGGGTGTCAAGTCCTCTCAGGTGCAGATGCAGGCTGTGCACTGTCCTGTATATTCTGGTCTCTCTTTTAGGAATAGTTGTATTTGCTGTATTTTCAGATATATATGGTTTTGGGAGGAGATTTCCGCCGCCCTGCTCATGCCGCCATCTTCCCAGAACATCCTAAAGATGCTAATTTGAGAATTTAAGTTAAATACGCATGTTAAATTCCCAAGTTAACAAATAAAAGACATTGAGCATATAACGCCCAATCGGAATAATGAAAAGGGAAGAAGCAAATCTTACACACATCTTACCACAAATGCTATGAATCAATGAAAAAAATATTGAAGTCTTTTACTTTAATTTACTTAAAATCATCATCTTTGCATAATGTCTTTTTAAATGTTGCTTAAAACCAATTGCATGAGTAAAGTTTGTCATATTAAAATTTTTTTCTTTATCTTTATAACTAAATAAATGCCTAGGACTTAGTACTTCCTAGAAGGTGGTCCATGAAATTCTGACTTCCCAAGCTAAGCCAGAAGGAAAAAGATCCATGATCCAGCGTTTTGAGGGATGTTACACACAACATCCTCACCTGGACACTCACAAGGCTCGAGGCCCTGAAAGACTCAGAACTACGAACATCCTTACCTTGGCCAGCCCCAATATTTTCCAAGCATTTTCCCCCTACTCCATGAACTATAGTAATATTCCACGTAACTCACCATGGGAAACTCTTTTCCTGGGAAAAGGTTAAGCCTTCCTGTTTGAGCGAGGTGCCTCAGATTGAGAACACACCCAAAACACAAAATGTGGACTCAGTTGTCTTGAGGGGTTAACAAAACTACTTCGAAAGGTTGAAGCTGCAACCTCAAAAACAGCTCGGGCTCTGTTGGTTTGGGAGGGAGGCTTTACACATATGGCTGGACAGTGTAGATTCACAAGAGAGAGAGAATGAAAGGCTGTGTTCCCATGGGCTTCAACCCTGGCAAAATTCTTCACCCAGCAGAATTCCTGCAAACCTTCTGAGTAACACAGGTGTGCTAAGCACACCCCAGACTAATGAAACTGAAAGTCCAGGTAGGAAGCCCAAGAATCTATATTGGAAAAATTTCTCTAGGCAATTCAGATGCACAAGCAACATTAAAAGGCAGTGATGTTACCCAACATCAGGAGCCTCCTGATGTGATAAAACAAGAAGCATATGGTATCACTGATGAAGTATTCTTGCAAAAGATGTCTCATCTGAATCCAGTCATGAGCAAACAATCTGATAAATTTGGTTGTGGGAATTCTACAGCAAAAATGCACAAATGGCCTGGACTCTTCCAAAAAGCATCATAATAATTTTTTTTTAATGTAAGGAGGGTGGGCTATTTTAGATTAAAAACACTAAAAAGACATAATAGCCTAGTATTAATGCATAAACCTTGATTAGAGCTCCGACACACACACACACACACACACACACACACACATATAAAAGACATTTTGAGGACAATTGGAGAAAACTGAAACTTAGAATATAGAATGTAGATTAGATGATATGATAAAATTGTTAATTTTCTTAGTTGTGATGATGACGTTGGGCCTTTGGGAGAAGTTCCTTACTCTTACAAAATGCCTGTTGCATATTTGAAAGTGAAGTGTTATGATTTCTGCAGATTTCTTTCAAATGATTCAGCACACACAAAATGTAGAAAGCAGGATATAAAGGAAAGGTTGTAAAATAGTAACAACTGGCAAATCTAGTGAAGCATATATGGGTATTCATCCTAATATTCTTGAAAATCTGCAGCTTTAAGATTTTTTAAAACAAAAATGTTTAAGTGTTGATACTGATTAATCTGTGAGTGGGGAGATTATAGTTGGCTTTGAGCTTCTTGTCTCCACCCTCCACTCTGACTTTTCCAAATTTTGGCAAAAAAGCATAGGATATTTCAGAATTGAGACAAAGACTAATACATGTTCATCTGTGGGTATAAATTGCACAGAGACATAAAGGCTGAATGTCACCTCCCGGGGCCTGGAAAGAGCTCAGTAGTCCAGGTGCACCTGGCCTCTGAGACAGCACGTACCAGATGTCCCTCCTCCCAGCAGAAGGATGTCAGGGCCATGGCGTGTTTGGAGCATGGGGTGTTGGGACCCTCAAGGACTTCCTCAGCTGCAGGTGGCAGAGTGGTGAAGCCACAAGACTCCCCAGCTGCATGTGAGGCCACAGGCTCCTCTGCAGAAAAATTTCTCTGCACTCAGGGCAAGAGAAGCCGGGTCCTCCTTGCTCCAGCGCAGATGATGCACAGACTACAGAAGCCACACCTGCTATCCAGAGACACAGCCCGGGGGAAGCACTTGGGTCAAGAGCCCACACAAGGCTTCAGCCTGGAAAGTCTCTTCCCACTGAGGGCAAGCCTCAGGCCAACTCCCTCCGTAGTCGGCATCGCTTGTGCCCCCAGCCTTCTGTCTCTGTCTCAGCCCCTCATGGCCTACAGCAAGTGGTGGGAGTTGGCTGTGAGAGAGAAGGTAAGGTGCTTTCAGAAGACAAAGCAATGATTCCTCCTGGGGTAACCTGTGGGAGCAGGCCCACTGACACCACCTGCTTGTCTATGCTCAATGGTGGACTTCTAAGCAAGTGCTCCTTTCACATTTCTTAATTCCGCTCCACTCTTGTCTCCCACACCAGTCCTGCCACTAGAAACTCAACAGGGTCCCTGACGTTAGCATGAGGCTGCCCACAGCCAGGGGCTGGAGGGTGTGGAGAGGGAGGGAAGAGCTGCCCAGGGCCTGGCATCTCCATCTATTAAAAAACTGGAGCCACAAGCCCTTAAATCTAAGGCCCAGATGAGGAGTATCCCTTGTCTTCAAGCACAGAAGGGCACCCTTCCTGCTTCCTGCCTCCAAGCTGGTCTTGCCTCCAAGAGACCAAGTATTTTGCCTGGAGGAGCCAGGATTTGCGCTTATGCAACCTGACTCCTGAAATCAAGCCTTTAATGAGTTTGTCAAACTGCCTTCCGCATAGAAATTTTTGAAGAAATTCCATTTCTTTGAAAACCTCACTTCCTTCCTCTTGGTCCCCAGGCCTCTAGTGGGTTCAACAAAGGCCTCTTCCCAGAAGCTCAAGTTTTCTCCAACCCCGGCCTCAAGCTGAGTTTTGGCTGAGAAGAAAACTAGGAGAATATTCCACCCTCCTCTTCTGAGTGTGTACATATTTACCCTGGGACCACTTCGGGTGGGCGGTACAAGTTGCAGAGGTTCCTGCAAACCTAGAAAGTTCTGGAAAAAGTGGGGTGAGTCCTATGTCTGCCCTCACTGGGCAGGTTCTCCTACAGGAGTGGAGAGGGCCCACGTCTCACCACCAAGGGCTCACTTCCTTGAGGTCCCTGCATCACCCAAGAGCCTGTGGCCCTGCTTTGCTCTAGGGACCTTATCTGCAGTCACCTGGGTGTCTGCATCTTAAAGTCAACACCCTCCCCATCACTTCTCTCACCCCACCCTTGCAGTTCGTAAGTCCTAGAGTCCCTACAATAGTGGTTCTCAAACTTTAGTGCATGTCAGCAAGGAGGGCTTGTTCAAGCCCAGAATGCTGGGCCCCAACCACAGAGATTCTGAGCCAGTAGGTCTAAGTAGGGCCTGAGAGTTTGCATTTCTAACAAACACCCAGGTGCTGCTGCTGGTCAGGGCCACACGCCCCAAACTACTGCCCTAGAGGGCGAGAAGGTAAGTCAAATTCTGGCTACTCATAACTGGCCCTCCCAGAAATGCTATGGCCTCCAGCCCCAAAGCAGCTCCGCAGCCTCAGATACCAGGGGCTGGGGGCGGGGACTCCAGGGCAACAGCCGGAAATCTGTAGCTTTCACTAAGGGCCTTGAGCCAAGATGCCTCTTCGCCAGGAAAATGCTTTGCAACATGGTAATATTTCCCACCAGGGGGCAGCAGAACCTCACGAAAAGAAACTGCAAGGTAAGGAATTGGAACATTAGGGCCCCTCACTGAGGACTCTGACGTCCCATGGACAACTCACGTGGTTGCAGCAGCAGGGTCAGAGTATAATAATTCTTTACATTCAATTAGTGCTTCAAGGATGTCAAACTTTCCCGTATATCACCTCAACCAATATATAACCAATATACAATACATACAGGCATCTCTATGTGACGATAAGAAACGAGGCCCAGAAGGGTTAAGTTTAGGTGACTTGTCCAAGATCCGAGGGCTGGTAACTTGGCAGATCGGGAACTTGGGCACAGAAGCCTGAGCCTCGTGCAGGGCTCTGCCTCATGCCTACACTACAGTCATCACAGCTGTGATTTCTCGATTGTTTACCACACAGGCACTTCCTCCCTTACTCATCACCGCATTCTATAAAGCACGCTCCCTAATTACCCCCACTCTGCAGAGAAGGAAAGTGAGGTGGAGGAAATGAAGTAACTTGCACGATTAGGCAACAGTGAAGCTAGGGTTTGACCTTGGGTTCGTCTGACAGAATAATCCCCTGACCCCTACTGCTCCCCATTGTCACTCGTGGTCACTATGTGTTAAGTGGCTCTGTGGTAATTCCTACACTGTGCTAGTCACTGGTAATGAAAAGTCCTAGCCTCCAAGCAGTACTCGATCTAGGAAAACATAAGATGTCTCTTCTAGGCACCACAGGAAACCCACCAAGGGGAGTACTATTACCCCCATTTTACAGACTAAGCACCAGCGCCTAGGGATTCATGAATTTACCTCACTACAGGACGGTGAGTGACAGATCAGGGATTTGCACCGAGGCCATTTGCTACACCTGCTGCTTTCTTATACCCCTCAGCACCAAATGTTCTGAGACAAAAAATATCAGAAACAGGAAATGTCCCAAAACACATAGATATCAAACTTTCTCATATTATCAGTTGCAGTTTTTAAGAGAAAAGAAGAAAATGGAACAATTCCTAACTCATTTTATAAGGCCCCAATACCCCAGTACCCAAACCAGACAAAGACAGTAAGTACAAAAAAGAAAGCTACAGACCAATATTTGTCATGAACATAGACATAAAAAGCCTCCAAAAAATGTTAGAAAATCAAACCCAGCAATATAAAAAAAAAAATGAGAGTAATACGTCATGAACAAGAGAGGTTTAGCCCAGGAGTGTAAACCTCGTTCAGTATTCCAAAATCCATCCATGTCATTACTTTTATCAACAGATTAAAGAAGAAAAACATACAATCATCTAAATGGATGCAGAAAAATCACTGGACAAAATTCAGCCTCATTCTGATAAAATCTCTCAGCAAACCAGGAATAGAATGGTGCTTCCTTAACCTGCTAAGGGCATTCACACACAAAAAAAAACCCTACAGCTAATATCACACTGAATTGTGAAAGCTGAATTCTTTTTCCCTGAGAGCAGGTGTATGACTGGGATGCCCACTCTCACCACTCCTATTCAACACTGCCATGGAAGTCCTTGCTAGGGCAAATAGGCAAGTAAGAGAAATGAAAGTCATACAGATTGAAAAGAAGAAATACAAGCCCTTTTATTCACACATGACATGACCATCTACACAGAAAATCTGGAATACTCTACTAAAAAGCTCCTAGATCTAGTAAATGAGTTTAGCTACAAACCAGGTTACACAATCAATGTGCTTCTCGCTACCAGCAATGAACATTTAGAAATCAGAAAAATTTTAAATGCCATTTACAACAACACAAAATATTTAGCTATAAGTCTGAAAAAATGTACACAGTCTCTGTATGTTGAAAACTATAAAAGACAAATAATAACAAGTAAGACCTGAAGATGTGAGAAATACAGTGTTCATGAGTTGAAAGATTCGGTATTCTTCAGATATTAACTCTGCCCAAATTCATCTACAGAGTCAACACAATACCAACTGAAGGATTTGTGTCCAGAATATAACAAACCCTCAAAACTCAGCAATAAGAAACAAAAAATCCAATTTTTAAAAAAAGACTTTGAATGGACATTTCACCAACGAAAATATATGGATGTCAAATAATCACCCAAAAAGATACTTAACATCATTAGTCAATAGGTAAATGCAAATTAAAGCCACAATAATCTACTACTACACACCTATTAGAATTAAAATGAAAAGGAAAAAAAGTATTGCTGGTGCAAACGCAAAATGTTCCAGCCACTCTGGAAAATAGTTTAGCAGTCTCCTAATGTTAAATATGTTTTTCATACGAACAAGCAATCCCTCTTCTTGGTATTTAACTAGAGAAATGAAAAGTTATGCCTACAGAGATTATTCATAATAACCAAAGCTGGAAACAACTCTGATGTTCTTCACTTAGCAAATGAACTAAAACAACGAATGTGGCCCATCATACAACTGAATACTACTCAACAATAAAAGGAAATATACTCCTGATAGACACTATAACATGATGAATCCCCAGTGCGATAAGCTAAGTGAAAGAAGTCAGACCTAAAAGGATACATACTGTCTGAGTCCCTTTGTATGACATTCAGAAAAAGGCAAAACTACAGTGGCTCAGAGCAGATTAGCAGTCGCCAGGGTGGGGAGGTTAGCAGAAAGGCTATCTACAAAGGGGTAAAAGAAGGCGGGGCAGGGAGAAGTGATGTGGTGACTCTGTCCTTTTATTATGATGTTGATGAAATGACTGATGCATTTAACAAAACTCTTAAAACTATACGCCAAAATAATTAATTTTACTATACATAATTTTAAAATAACTTAAAAACATTTTAAAACTGCATAAACAAACTACCATTTAACAAAAGTTTTTTCTACTTTACCCTCACATAATATGTTTATGGTTGAGTCTTACTCATCACCACATCATACTTCTTACAACAAACAGATAACTTAAATTTAATTTTAAAAGATTTCTTCTGATCTTAAGGCTAAGTGTTAAAAATATTTCTCAAATGAGTTATTTTATGTAACGTATTATTAATGTTTAGGTCAACTGCAGTTGACCTAAACATTAATAATACGTTACATAAAAAGTAAAATTTCATTAGAAATGTATTTCTTAAGAACTAGACTTAATTTCCCAATGAATTAATGTGTCCACTGCCACCAAGACAGAATTTCAGAATCCACTGTGTTCCATTTTTCTTTTAATAGAAGAACTGGGAAATTTGTCCGTGTGACAAGGTGGCTAGAACGACAAGGAGTTTTGTTATTCGAAAGTCACTTCTTTGAGTTACTTCTGAATTACATGCCAAATGATATTTTTGCAAAGTCATTTTTAACCATCAACAGGTGACAACTCAAATCACTTCCTCAGCATAGTTGCAAGTAAAGAATAAGAAACCAGCTATCTCGCAATAGTCATTTGCTTTTTAATTTTCTAAAAAGTATAGCAAAAATGCTTTTGTGAGACTTATCAAATAAATGTGCCTGTTATTCATTCACTTAAAACCACCTTGTTTAAGCCAACATACTAAAAAAGGTTTAAGAAAAATGGAAATAGTGGTACTCTCAATATATTTTTACCAATGCAATACTTTTTGACTAAACAACTTGATGGCACTGTGTCTCTTTTCTGTTTTTGCCAAAACATAGGACCCATAGATTGAGCTAATTTGATTTATGGAAAATAACAACCACATCAATATTAAAGTGATGTAGATCTATGTAGCTAGTTATCCCTGGTTTTAAAAGTTGTAAAAGATGATTAATCAATGTGCTCTGTTTCCTTAGCTTGCAATAATGGAAAGTAATGGGTAGCAAAAATTGTAAGATTTTTATGAAGCACGAAGTATTGTCAAAATAATAGTATTTCTCCAGTGTGTGTGTGTTAATCAAACTCTGGTGTTCAGCTTTTGTGAAAAAATACATAAAATTCCACATTAAAAAAATCAGAAATAATTTATTAAACACTATTAGACATTTATTAATCCTCTTAATACACTGCTAAAAACAAAACTAATCAGTTCAGCAGCTAGTATATAGTTTTTTATTTTTACTAACAGGTAATAGAAAATGTTAAATATTTAATAAGATGCATTAAGATAAGCAATAGGTATACTCAATCCATGATTTGATTTTATAATATAGATCTTAAGTGCTTTATTGTCTAACTCAGAACAAGCTGAAATAAATCACACAACTTTTATCCACATAGTTTTTCAGATGTATCTTGAATAATTTGGTTACCCCAGAAATTCGAAGAATCAGCATCACTAATTGCTTCCACTTGTTAAATGTGCCTTTTTTCTAGCTAATGAGGCATCTTACAATGAGTGTGTGTATAGATGAAAGAAATTGTTCATATCAAACATTTTTTAAAAAGCTATTTCAACATTCAGTGTTTCTTTCATGTTGTCTGTGCTTATCTCTTGGAATTCTCCTTCACGAGGGATTCATTCTTTGACAGTAGTCAATGGACTGCTTGTTGGAATCACCTGGCAAAATCAGTCATCGAAGGAGTGTTGGCCTTCAATGGCCCCGTTCTACAATGTATTAGGATTCAAAACATATAAAGTGGGCCAAAATATCCTTGTCTAACACTATGTTGTACCTGTAATAGAAATTAACATATGATGCAAAGCCAAGAGGGCTGGGTTATGATTCTTTGATTAATCACTAAAGCAGGTCCCTGGAACTGATGTTTCAAAGAATCCCTTATTTGGTGCCTCTGGAGTTCGACCTGGGGTAGTTCATCAGGGATGTTCTGAAAGGTGGGGAGCACTGCTTGCTTGTGGGAAACATGGAACAGCTCGTAGCTGCTGAGAGAATGATTCCATCACCTACTTTTTGACAGGGAAATTGTAGGAAGATTACCTATGGAAGTCAACTATCTGGAAGTACAGTACCTTCCCATGCCATCAAACCTCTTGGAAAGCCCTCTTACAACCCCAGTTTGAAGAATGCGCTGAGCTACTGCTCAGAAAATGCATCCTGCTTCTCTCTTTTTATTTCTTTTCCAGTTTTCATGGTCATCGTCTGCACTTTTTTTTTACAATTTATTTTATCTTAGTATCATTAACCTACAATTACATGAGCAATATTGTGATGATTAAACTACCCCCTTCATCAGGTCCCCCCCACCAACCCTATTACAGTCACTGTCCATCAGTGTAGTGAGATGAGAATCACTACTTGTCTTCTCTGAGCTGTACAGTCCCCCCCGTGCCCCCCCACCCTATGTCTGCAAATCGCAACACCCCAGTTAGCCACATATCCCTCCCTTCCCACCCATCCTCCCCAGTCCCTTTCCCTTTGGTAACTGTTAGTCCATTCTTGGGTTCTGTGAGTCTGCTGCTGTTTTGTTCCTTCATTTTTTTTGTTTTCTTCTTTTTTTTTCTTTTTTCTTTGTTCTTATACTTCACATATGAGTGAGATCATTTGGTACTTGTCTTTTTCGGCCTGGCTTATTTCACTGAGCATAATACCCTCCAGCTCCATCCATGTTGTTGCAAATGGTAGGATTTGTTTTTTTCTTATGGCTGCGTAATATTCCATTCTGTATATGTACCACCTCTTCTTAATCCATTCATCTACTGATGGGCACTTAGGTTGCTTCCATTTCTTGGCTATTGTAAATAGTGCTGCAATAACCATAGGGGTGAATCTGTCTTTCTCAAACTGGGCTGCTGCATTCTTGGGGTAAATTCCTAGGAGTGGGATTCCTGGGTCATATGGTATTTCTATTTTGAGTTTTTTGAGGAACCTGCATACTGCTTTCCACAATGGTTGAACTAATTTGCATTCCCACCAGCAATGTAGGACGGTTCCCCTCTCTCCACATCCTCGCCAACATTTTTTGTTGTTTGTGTTTTGGATGTTGGCCATCCTCACTGGTGTGAGGTGATATCTCATTGTGGTTTTAATCTGCATTTCTCTGATGATTAGTGATGTGGAGCATTTTTTCATGTGCCTGTTGGCCATCTGAATTTCTTCTTTAGAGAAGTGTCTATTCATGTCCTGTGCCCATTTCTTAATTGGGTTATTTGCTTTTTGTTTGTTAAGGTGCGTGAGTTCTTTGTATATTTTGGATGTCAACCCCTTATCAGATACATCATTTATGAATATATTTTCCCATATTGTAGGATGTCTTTTTGTTCTACTAATGGTGTCCTTTGCTGTACAGAAG
>JAQQAC010003801.1:5032910-5054724 GCA_029783875.1 Phataginus tricuspis
GTGTGTGTGTGTGTGTGTGTGTGTGTGTGTGTGTGTGTGTGTGTGTACCGCATCAGTGCTGCTCCCAGAGAGCTGCCCTCCCCCCCGAACCCCAACGAACACCGCAGCACTGCCTGGGATACCGGTTCTCTGTCTTGACACCATTGGATATTATTTAACTTTTTAATGTTTCTGAGCCTGAAGAGGTTAAATAAGCAGATCGTTTTTTAAAACTTTTACATGATCTGGGTATTGATACGGCCAAACCATGAATAATTCACACACAGAGCATTCTACAAAATGGGGGGGTGGGGTGGGATGTTGAGGGGAGTGGAGGAGAGGGTGGGCAGGAGGCAGGCCGTGGCCGTGGGGTCCGCAGGGCTGCTTTGGCGGTGGGAGCGGAGGCTTCTCCGTGGCTGGGGGGTTGGATGCCCAGGCAGGGACCCCTACGTCTGTCCACACGGGCCTGAGGGCCCCGGGCTCGGCCGCCTCCTCCTGGTGGCGGGCTTCTCACAGAGACAGTGAGGTCTGGAGAGCCTCCTTCTCCGTCCCTGGCGTTGGGTGTGGACACACTGGTGCGGGCACTGCGGGGCGGGTGGGCGCCTGAAGAAGCGCTCTCTCTGCCCGCAGGCTGCGTGACCGGGATGGCCTCCTCCTCTGCGGGCACCGGGGTGGCGGGCGTCGCAGAGCCAGCGGCTTCTCACACTCCTGCGCTGCCCGGGAAGGGCCCGCCCTGTGGCGGTGTGGTGGGGCAGGGGCCGGGCGGCCGTTGAGTTAGTGCCTCCAAAGCCTCGGCGACCTTCTCCCTCCGGGCTGTGCTGCAGCCCCAGCTGGGCGACCCATAGGGAAGCGTGTGGGTGGGGACCCAGAGTTCTGGCAGGGCCTGACCTGACGGCGGCTGATCGGCCCGGGCTCTGCCCAGGTAACTGCTCACATAGTGGCCCATCCTGTCGGGGCGGCCGGCCTCAGTGTTCGGCTTCCCGACGTTCCCCAAGTCTGCGACCATAAGCGCACAGGTCTCAGGTGATCGGTGGCTTCAGGGTGCAAGGACGGCACGTGCGGGCAACCCGGGCATGAGTGTGTTTGGGAATGTCTGGAGGCCTTTTGGTTTGCACAGTTGGATGTGCTACTGGCATCCATTGTGGAGAATAGGGATGCTGCTCTACATGCCACGGGAGAATAGATTGCCTCCCCCGAGCAAGAGTCAGCCTGCCTAAAGCGTAAGTATTGCTAGGGTTGAAAAAAATTTTTTTACATGATCTGGTTATTGATACGGCCAAACCATGACAGAATGGGGGGAATGGTTTTGGCAAGCACACACCACTTCACGCTGGTAATCTTTGTATCTCTGATTCAGTCTGCGAAGACCCCCCCATCCCCAGCCCGTCCCATTTTGGCAGACCGAGGTGGACTCTTTCTGCCAGTAGAAGTCACTGTCCCTCAGTGGTTCTCCACCAGCGTGCTTTTTTTGGGGGGCGGGGGGGGACAGATACTCCCCACGCCCACCCGGCACCCCAGGAGTATTTGGCAATGACTGGAGATATTTTTCTTGTCACAGTGGGGGTGTGCTATTGGTACCTAGAGCAGAGAGGCCAGGGATTCTGCTAAAACCCTGCAGTGCGGAGGATGGCAGCCAGCAAACAACAGGTATCCGAGCCCAGGCGTTCACAGGGACTGGGAGGAGAAACCACGGTGTGGGTGAGATCCTGCCCTGGGACTCTATCCAAAAAAGACACGGACAAACTGTATGACAGGAAACTGCCTCCTATTGTTATTTAGGATAAGAATATGTGAACAAAGGGGAGACGCACTCCTCCTGGGGTGGGGTGGGATGTTGAGGGGAGTGGAGGAGAGGGTGTGCAGGAGGCAGGCCGTGGCCGTGGGGTCTGCAGGGCTGCTTTGGCGGTGGGAGCGGAGGCTTCTCCGTGGCTGGGGGGTTGGATGCCCAGGCAGGGACCCCTACGTCTGTCCACACGGGCCTGAGGGCCCCGGGCTCGGCCGCCTCCTCCTGGTGGCGGGCTTCTCACAGAGACAGTGAGGTCTGGAGAGCCTCCTTCTCCGTCCCTGGCGTTGGGTGTGAACACACTGGTGCGGGCACTGCGGGGCGGGTGGGCGCCTGAAGAAGCGCTCTCTCTGCCCGCAGGCTGCGTGACCGGGATGGCCTCCTCCTCTGCGGGCACCGGGGTGGCGGGCGTCGCAGAGCCAGCGGCTTCTCACACTCCTGCGCTGCCCGGGAAGGGCCCGCCCTGTGGCGGTGTGGTGGGGCAGGGGCCGGGCGGCCGTTGAGTTAGTGCCTCCAAAGCCTAGGCGACCTTCTCCCTCCAGACAGTGCTGCAGACCCAGCTGGGCGACCCATAGGAAAGCTGGTGGGTGCGGACCCAGAGTTCTGGCAGGGCCTGACCTGGCGCAGCTGCTCAGCCGGGACTCTTCCCAGGTAACTCCTGAGGTACTGGCCCATCCTGTGTGGGCGTCCGGCCTCGGTGTTTGCCTTCCAGACGTTCCCCAAGTCTGCGGCCATAAGCGCACAGGTCTCAGGTGATCATTGGCTTCAAGGCGCAACAACAGCACGTGCGGGCAACCCGAGCATGATGTTCTGCCAGCGGCGTGACACATGCAACCATCCCAGTGCGTCCGTGCCCTCTAAACAAGGGGCCCCTATTATTTGTCACTGCTGTGCCTAAGGGGTTGCCTGTGGCCAGAGGAGCCTAGTAGCCTTTCGTTGCCTTTTGTACCTGACATTTAACGGTGAAAATGTAATAATTTCTACCAGGTCCTGAGAAATACAGGAAATTGACAGGCAGGCTCTCTCTCGCAGGGATGTGTTTCTAATGTCAATTTTTGCAGTTTTGTTCTTAAGGTTTTGGTGAAAGCCTTTCAGCATTTATGAGCAGGAGAATCTGTGAGTCTCTCACAGGACAAGCCAGCATCGCTGAGTCTTACTCTGGTATTACGTGTATTTTCCCCACAGTGCCCTCCGAGCCAGTGGTCTTATCTCCAGAGAGAAGGTATATGACAGAACTCCATGATTTGCATAAAGTCAGTAACAATGTATTCCCCCCACAAGTATAGTGAGCTAGCCAACCAGGGCCAGGTGAGAATCCTGGCCACAGGAATCTTCACTTTATCCCCAATGGGCATCCATAGGACACTGCAGTTGTAGGACTGGGGACAGAGAGGAGTGAACCAGGGTACACTACAAAGTCTGTAATGGGTGAAATTTGTCCAGGAGGCCAACAGGTGCAAAGACAGCAAAGTATTCTGGTCTCTCTTTTAGGAATAGTTGTATTTGCTGTATTTTCATAGATAATTATAGCGTTGGGAGGAGATTTCTGCCGCCCTGCTCACGTCACCATCTTCCCGGAAGTCTCATTGCTGTTGTTTTTATCAAAAAGGTTTTGCAGCTAATATTGCAACATGAAAAGCTGCTTATAAGAAAATGCTAGGTGAAAGAAACATCCTCAAAGATTATGTAGGCAGCCCAAGCTTCCTAAAAGCGGTCTTAAAAGAGTCCTAAATAGTGTCATAGTGCCACTAACAGCCCACATTTGTTTGTTGCTTACCATGTCTGCTGTTACAGGATTCCAGGCCTCGGAAAAGACTCAAGAATTTCTGAAAATTCCCTGCAGGTCTCCGAAGCAATATGGCCGTGCTCCATGTAGCCGCTTATACTTTTCCTCCTTAGCCCCAGTGAGTAGTCCCCACCGTATGTTAGAGCCTCTTGCAGCCCACCCTGCTCATGTGGAAAACCCATGCCCCTGCTGCTTCAGAGGATGTATTCACAGGCATCTTAGAGGTGCTGAAAACTATGAGACATCCTGTGCCAAAGCTGGAAGAAAATGTATTCCTACTTTTTATACTTCCTATAGTAGGGTTAGGGAGCATCAAAGCCAATCTGTCTTATACTTCATCACCTTATAATTTTAAAAATCACTCTCTCCACTTTCACCTATAGACAACTTTTTTCTCCCTAGGACAGAAATCTAATGGGCAATGGGAGGAATGTTGAATCAGAGATAAACCAAAATGTCACCTACCGCATCTAGGCAGTCACTTCTCTCTCAGATGATGAGGACTTTGCATTTGTCCACATTTGTCTGCCTAACTTCTTTCCTTAGCATAGTTCTTTCCCATCTAAGGCATCTTTCCCATCTAAGAGATCTAGTCCTCAATAGACTCCTGGTTGCCTACCCTCCCACTCTGCCAGATGTGCCCAGAGCTGGCTAAACCCAAGCAACGAACATAGCTTAGAATCTGGATAGGAACCAGTCCCTAGCCCAATGTCTGATATGATTATAGCAATGTTTGAAAGAAAACCTGTGGGAAATTATATCAATCACTTACAAGCTAATTGCTTCTCACCTTATATTAACCATTGCTTCTTACCTGCACTAGTTCCCGTACCTATGACCCTTGATGCATAAAGGAATACGGTATATTACAATTATGTTAAGTAAATAGTATATTACGGTTATGCTGTTTTCATGACGTGACTGTACTTACATTGCTTCCTGTAAGTAGAAGTAGATCATCAATCACTATGTAATGTGGTCGTTCCCGGACCTTTGTGAATTATTACATAGTATGATTTTCCCTGGACCTCTTGTGTTTTCTGATCAATATATGTGAAAGGTGCTCTCTCAGCATCACTCTTGAGCTGTTTTGCCTTGAGTCCCCTGGCTGGTCCGTTCAGGTCTTCGAAATCTCATCATGTTGTCTCCCTTCCCTGCGGGTCGGGTCGGTGGCAGGGAGGAGCCGACAAGTGGTGCCCGAACAGGGACCCTAGAAATTCAGAGCGGGGAAGCTCTGAAGATCGTCGACCCGGTAAGGCTCCCAGAAAAACGCACGTAGGGACAGGGTCGAGCCATCAGGGACACAATAACGGGCCAAAATGAAACTAAAGCTACTAAACTGGAGGATTATTTAAAGTACTCCGTGCCCTCCTAAAAACATCAGGCGTGAAAACGTCCAAAAGGGACTTTGCTCAACTCCATAAATATATTTAAAAACATTGTGACTGGTTGCCTCCACATGGAACTCTTAAACAAGCTGATTGGGACAATGTTTGAAAAGATTTTAAGAAGGTTCACAGACAAGGCAACGTTATTCCTGTGCCTGTCTGGTCTTTGTGTAATTTGATAACCCGCTCTGCAGCCTTTGCAAACAGCTCGCTCTCCGATACTAGATCGGATACGCAGGAGCGAGAGATAGAAGTGTTAGACGATGTGGTGGAGTCAAGTAAACGCTCCTCCCCCCCCCACATCCGTGTGACTCCTCTTCATCCTCCTCGTCCTCCTCTTTGGACACGGAGGATGAGAGCTCTGCTCAGCCCTCGTTGTGGAAAGGCTTCTGTTTCTGCTCCAAGTGCATCTGCCTTTGCAACAGGAATACGTAAAGCCCAAAGGGAAGGTGATATAGATGCCTGTTTAACGCCTTCAGTGGCACCTGTCACTTTAACTCCTTTTGGAACCTAATGAAGATCCTGAGTTCCCACAAGGGGGAGTTAGAGCACTTTACGCGCCCATTCCTTACAAAACATTAAAAGATTTTAAGCAAGCTATTTCTTCTTACGGTATTACTTCTCCTTATGTTGTGGGTCTCTTAAATGTTTTGATTGTGGCAAACAAAGACATATGAAAAAAGACTGCCAATCAGAGAGGACAAAAGAATCAAATTTAAAAAATAAACTGCCGTCTGTTTGTCCAAAATGGAAAAAGGGGAGACATTGGTCTGATGAGTGTCGTTCAAAATTTGATAAAGATGGAAATCCCATTAATGAGTCTCAGTCTTTAAACCCCCAATTGGGCCTGCCTCTGAGGCCCTAGAAAATAATACAGAGGTATCTTCCCGAGTTAAAAGAACATGGCATGATTTACAAGCAGCTACTAAAGGAAGTGCCGCTGTAGATCTTGTCTCTTCTCAGTTTGTATATTTACACCCTTCACAAGGAGTTTAATTACTTAATACAGGCATTTTTTGTCCCTTACCAGCTAATTCTGTGGGATTACCTTTAGGTTGCAGTAGTTGGACATTAAAGGATTAATAGTAAGACCCAGAATTATTGATCAAGTTTATACGGGTGAAATTAAAATAATGGTATCATCTGATAAAGAATTATATATACCTCAGGGAGAAAGAATTGCTCAATTACTTTTACTTCCCTATCTCCCACCTTCAAAAACACCTTATGAAAGGGGACAAGGTGGATTTGGGAGTACAGACAAACAAATATGGCTTAACACAAAAATTACATCTCACAAACCTCAATGCAAAATATGTATTCAAGGAAAGTCTTTTACAGGCTTGTTAGACACAGGAGCTGACATGTCTGTAATTGCTCTTAAACACTGGCCAAAAAACTGGCCCAAACAAGAAAAATATATTCAGGTTTCAGGCACTGGTACAGCTACTCAAGTATGGCAGAGTTCAGCCACATTACGCTGCTCAGGTCCTGAGAAACAAGTAGCTTTATTAAAACCTTTAATTGTAGATGTAGCAATTAATCTCTGGGGATGAGATTTAATGCAGCAATGGCATGCCACACTGTCTTTTGATGAACCTTCATTGGTTCAATCTTTTTCTTAAGGGCCATTGATGCATGGCTGCCAGCTCCTATTCCATTACAGTGGACCACTCAAATGCCTGTTTGGGTGGATCAGTAGTCCCTTAACAAAGAAAAATTGGCAGCCTTACACACACTAGTTCAAGAACAACTTCAGTTAGACAGATTAGAATTTTCCACAAGCCCATGGAATTCTCCTGTATTTGTTATAAAAAAGAAGTCAGGAAATTGGAGACTTTTGCATGACAAATTAATGCAGTTCTTAAACCTATGGGACCTTTACAACAAGGTCTCCCTTCTCCAGCTATGATTCCAAAGGATTGGAACATGGCTATTATTGATCTGAAAGATTGCTTTTTTACAATTCCTTTACCTATAACAGATAAGAGAAAAGTTTGCTTTTACTGTTCCTTCTTTAAATTTACAGCCCCTTCAGAAAGATTCCAGTGGAAAGTGCTTCCTCAAGGAATGCTAA
Organism: Phataginus tricuspis; assembly: GCA_029783875.1. Taxonomy (NCBI): domain Eukaryota; kingdom Metazoa; phylum Chordata; class Mammalia; order Pholidota; family Manidae; genus Phataginus; species Phataginus tricuspis. The sequence continues at coordinate 5,039,924 of JAQQAC010003801.1, forward strand.
ATAGCCCGACCATTTGTCAGAATTATGTACACAGGGCTCTTCAGCCTGTACGTACCAAATGGCCTTCAGCCTATATCATTCACTATATGGATGATATCCTTATAGCTTTACCTAAACATTTATCTCTTAGTGCTATTCTTGAAGACACTGAAGTAGAATTAAAACAATGGGGCTAGCTCCTAATAAAATACAACTTCAGTACCCAATGAATTATTTAGGAAATAAAATTCAAGAAAATTCAAATAAGAAGAGATCATCTTAAAACTTTAAATGATTTTCAAAAAGTATTAGGAGATACTAATTGGATTTGACCTTTATTAGGTATTCCTACTTATAAATTACAAAACCTTTCTGACATTGTAAAAGGACCCCCAGATCTTAATAGTCCTAGAGACTTAACCTCAAAAGCTGAGGAAGAACTTAAATGGATAGAACAACATATTCAAAGAGCCCAATTATCAAAAATTGACTTACACAAACCTTTGCTTTTATTAATTTACTTTACTCCTCATTCTCCCACAGGATTGCTCTGTCAGTGTAACGGATGGTTAGGATAGATATTTTTACAATATCAAACTAAATCTTCATTACAACCTTACATTGACAAAGTAGCCTCCGTTATCCTTAAAGGACGATGGAGATTAAGACAGATGATCGGTCAAGATCCTCACTCTATTACTCTTCCATTATCTAAACAAAATATCATGCAAGTATTTCAAGAAAACACTTATTGGCAAATTGCATTTTCAGACTTTTTAGGAAATATTGTCATTACCCTAAAAATATTTTCCTTTTTTCAACACCATCAATAGATTCTCCCTCAGAAAGTTTCCATAAATCCATTCATACATGCTACTACTTGTTTTACTGACGGAACCAAGTTTTTTAAAGCAGCTTATGTGACTTGTTCTGGTTTATCAAAAACTTTTCATACATCTTTTACTTCCGCACAACAAAATGAACTTTATGCTGGATTGCAAGCTCTACAAGATCTCCCAAATCCTCTCAATATTGTCACTGACTCTGCTTATGCTGCCTTCTCTGTTCCTCTTTTAGAAACTGCAATATTAGGAACTACTCATTCCGCCATTAACACTTTGTTTTCTCAGTTACAAGCATGTATCCGCCAATGTTTACACCCTTTCTTTATTACTCATAATACACATTCTAACTTACCAGGTCCTTTATCGTATTATAATGATAAAGTAGACAAACTTATTTCTTTAGTTAACTACTCACCAGCTCAGAGCTATAATGACCTGACTCATGCCCCCTCCTCTACCTTACAGAAGCGTTTTTCTCTCTCTGCTTCTGAAGCTCAAAATATTCTGAATTCCTGTTCTCAAATTAACTCTCCTCATTTACCAGCTGGAACTGTTCCCAGGGGAACACGTCCTAATGCCCTCTGGCAAATGGATGTTACTATTGTTCCTGAATTTGGAACTCTCAAACACGTTTATGTTTCCATAGATACCTATTCTTCTGCTTCATGGACCACAGCTTCATCAGGAGAACAATCTCGTGTTATTACTCATCTTTTACAAGCATTTGCAGTACTAGGCATTCCAGCCACTATAAAAACTGACAACGCTCCAGTTTACCTCTCCTCTACGCTAAAAAAATTTTTCAGCTGTATAATATTACTCATAAAACAGGTATTCCTTATAATTCTACAGGGGAAGCTTTAGTTGAACGTCATCACCTTACTCTTAAGCATTACTCATTAAAACAAAAAGGGGGATTACTCCCCGATCTGATAAAATCAACAGCTAATCAACTATGAAAGTGCATTTTTCTGATGATATTTCTTTTTCTAAAACAGCAGCAGTTCCTGTACGGTGGTCTCCAACAGGTTCTTCACAATGGTATAAAGGTCATGTCAAAGTGTGGGGCAGAGGGTTTGTTTGTATTGTTGCAGAAGATCGATGCCTGATTTGGCTGCCCAGGAAAAGAATTAAACTACAATATGAAGAACTCCCAACATCATCACCTCCAGGACATCAGCAGATTCCACACGCCGAGAAATGAAGCCTCACGCATAAAGATGCTTCAATTCTTATTCCTGATGGTGATGGTGATGTTTATGCCTACACACACTAGTCTAGCTTATGAAATTACAGCTAGTATCAGTAATGCTCCATACTTAGGTTGTGGAGTAGTTCTTCATTGTTTATCTACTTGCTCCACTCCTGTAGGTCCTATAATATGGAAAAAGGATGGTGAAGAAATACATAAACGAACATCTGGAGGAAAATTTGGATGGCACAATGCCACTGATCATCTAAAAAAGATAATAATCAATATGATATTTTCAAAACAGTATTGAAAAAAAAAACAAACAAAAAACAGTATTGACCCAAGAAGACATTGGCAAATATGCCTGTGAAAAATCCCAGAAAGGGAATCCTGATACATTAAATAATGTATCACTTGCCTCAGAACGTGAGGACTCCTCACCTAATTTGTGGTTACAGCTCACAAGTCAAGGCTTACAGAAATCATTCTGCATAGCAGGAGATTCTTCCATTAGTGGATTACTGAAAAGCAATTTAATAGGCATATGAATTCCTTTTTTGGTGTTTAAAAACTAATATTTCAGGCATAACTATAATTATTCCTCCTAGGATACTTATTCGTGATATTCAATTGAATTTACCTATTAGCACTACTATGGTGTCAGATTACTTGTGCATTAATTGCACACAAATACCTTCTTATTGCAATTCTGTTACTCGAGTGAAATGGCCTTTTGGATATCAACCTCCAAATGGCTGGGTGTTTTTATGTAATAATAAAACATATCAAGCCCTTTCTTCCCATTATCAAGGCATTTGTGGAGTGGGACACATTCTTCCAGTTTTAATAGATCGTCCTGGATATCAGCATACAAGGTCACTTCGCTCTTTGCCGTCCAGCTGTGATGACAACCTGAAGTTATTGAATCCTGCTGCTATTGTTGTTCCAGCTGTGTTTCTTCTACCAACTCCTGGACTTGTTGCTGGAATGCAAAACGAACTATCTAAATTAGCCTGTGCTTATAGTAGAACAACAAATGTGACTGTATCCATACTATCTGAACTTAAGAAGTTAGGGGAAGTACGAACTGTAGTACTTCAGAATCATGCTACTACAGATTATCTGTTGTTGAAAGAACATATGGGATGTGAACAATTTCCTCCAGGAATGTGTTGTTTTAATTTGTCTGATTTTTCTCATACCAGTCAGATCAAATAGATGATTTTCACCATGTTCTTGATAAATTTTCTCAAATGCCTGGATTATCTTCTTGGTTTTCTTGGTTTCATTGAATATGGCCTATAATTATAGGTCTAATTCTATTATGCATTTGTATTCCTGTTCTCCTAGCATGTGTACAAAGTGCAGTTGCTAATCTTTTAAAGCCAGTACATGCTTATGCTACTTTTCAAGAATTAACTGCAAGAAATTAGTGATTTCTTTTAAGCAACCTTTTGAAATCATATGCTGATTCCCCACCTGCATCTGCTGTAAGAATATAATCATGTATATTGTGATTTCATCCAGAATTATAGCTGCTGGCTGTCCTCTCTTTTATATTTTATCTCCCTGTTTGGTCCCAGAGATGACTGGTTAGCCAGAGATGGGTAAGATTCCTCATTGGAGGAACAACCTAAGACAGGGACAGTCACAAGGGACCTCAGGTGAGCAACGTGGGGGCCAACTGAGGTGAGGCATAGAACCTCACCCTCCCAGATGAGAAGAGACTCCCTGTGACAGCCTGTGTCACAGGTCGAGCCCAGCTAATCATTATTCTGGTATCTTTTACAAATATATTTGCATATATTTCTATCATTTAAAAACAAAAAAGGAGGAAATGTGGGAAATTATATTAATCACTTACAAGCTAATTGCTTCTCACCTTATATTAATCATTGCTTCTTACCTGCACTAGTTCCCGTACCTATGACCCTTGGTGCATAAAGGAATACGGTATATTACAGTTATGTTAAGTAAATAGTATATTACAGTTATGCTTGTTTTCATGATGTGACTGTACTTATATTGCTTCCTGTAAGTAGAAGTAGATCATCAATCACTATTGAATGTGGTCGTTCCCGGACCTTTGTGAATTATTATGTAGTATGATTTTCCCTGGACCTCTTGTGTTTTCTGATCAATAAATGTGAGAGGTGCTCTCTCAGCATCACTCTTGAGCTGTTATGCCTTGAGTCCCCTGGCTGGTCTGTTCAGCTCTTCGAAATCCCATTGTGTTGCCTCCCTTCCCTGCAGGTCGGTGGCAGGGAGGAGCCGACAAAAACCAACATCCAATGCCCAGATTCCCCAATACAAGGAACCAGTTACTTCAGAGAAATGATTTATCCTGGGCAGGAAAAATACAAGATAAACCTGAAGCAAGTTGTAATACCAGAAACTAAGGAAATGGTCAAAAAGAATAAAAGGAAAGAAGAAATCTAAAACAAAAAACCAAACAGAAGTACAAGAAAAAAGACTGCAAGAAAATATGCTGAAATGATCAGAATGATTGTATTCGGGTAGTAGACATATAAGCAGCTCATTTTCTTTCTCTATTTTTAAATTATTCTGTGATATGGTCCTATCAGCCGCACACTAGAAAACATCTCTAAATTAATGATAGTTTAAAAGTGCAATCACCAGACATGGTAGCCATCTGAAAATGGAGGCTGAGAGGAGGGAAGTAGTGAAAGAAGTTTCTAGCCATTGAGTGCTTGGTTTCCCATAATGTAGAGTCTGCGGAGGGAGAGAGTAAACAATCATTCATAATGACTATCTTTTCTCCCCCTTAACATAAAACCTGTAGACAGACAGAAATATTTCAGAATGGATTGCTTTTGTTGATCATAATGCTGACTATGGGGCGGAAGCTACTCCACTTCTCATATTTTATCACAAAAATGTCCTCTCATTCTACGCTCATTTGGGGATAATATGTTCTTGAGAGATTAAATGGTACCCTCACTTAATCAGTTACAATTATCTGAGTAATTTCAGAAGACTTATTCATTTGACAAGGAATAGAGTTGGTAATAGTAGCTGAAAAATATTTCTTTGTAGATTGTGAGCATGTGTTGGAGGTAAAAAGTGAAATAAATATTTTGTAAGCACCTTCTACAGGCCCACCAGTATTAGGCATTTTATACATGGGCTCTCATTTGGTCTTCATAACCGCTCTGTGATGCAGGGATTATACACCACTTCACAGGTATGAAAACTAAGGATCAGAAGAAGCTTGAGTAATATTCACTCTGGATTAGGTTGCATTCTTTTCTGTTCATTGTTTTAATCATACTTCTTTATGCTACAGTTTGGGGGATTAGCACTTCCTTTTGCATATATATCCACTTAGTGTCCTTCCTGACCTCCTGGATATTCATCATTATGCTGAATTCTGTATATGACACATACACAAATTTCCTAAGACAATAGTTTTAAGAATATGAATAGTAAGACCCAGAAAGAAATTATAATGTAAGATTGTTGCGGTAAACTTTCAGGTAAAATTCACTTTAAAAATTGTCTTTCCTACCAATAATCAAGAGGCTTAGACAGACCTCTCCCACTATAGCAATAGAGGAAAAAGAATCATACTGCAGAATTAGCATCATAAAACCTAATATATTTGTACATAATAAAAAGTACAAAATAGGAAGAACCAATGGGGTAGTCGACATAACTGATAAACCCCTAACTTTGAGAAATGGCAAAATAACAGAATTTTTCACAATTAATTCATCAGCCCTGAGTTCCTATAAAAGAACATAATTGGCCCAAGGAAAAAAAATTAGCCTGGAAAATAGACCAATATAGATCACAGAGCATGGCAGCAAAAAAAGAGGAGAATTGAGACCACAAACAAAACATGGGATGTGTTTTTTTTTTTTTAACTACATCTGGTTGTGAGTGTCATCAGTGACCTATCGAGGAAGTCTTGGCCTTTACCATCAGAACTAGAGTAGACACAATTTTTAAACAGCCCACACTTGTCCATATAATTCACTTTTATAAGACTTTAAACTCTGTTCTCCAAATTTTATCCAATGGATAATGAGTTGAAACACTACCTTACTTACCAGCTGCCACCTGCCAGCCAACAGCTCAGTTACCATTTCATTTAGGCATTCCAGTGGGACTTTAAATAATTCAAGGTGAAACTATCAGTTTGAAATAAAATTGGAAGAAGCACTTAGGAAGAGATACTCTGGAATAGCAGGCAAGAAAATGACAATTTGATAGGTTGAAAGAAGATATTTTTATGTTGTACTATATTTGTGGAGGAATCAACTGATAAGTGATGAAAAAGCACCACAATATTTTTTTAAATGTTCTGAAATAACTTTTGCTTCCAGCTATGATGGACTAACTAGGATCAGATTTTCCCTCCTGACAAAAACAACTACAAAGATGAAATAATATGAGCCAATGCAGTGAAGAATCGATCCCTGAGAAAAGGGAAACATGAGGTGAGCCCTCCATTTATCCCGTTTCTTTACCTGGGGGCAATTTTATAATCATGGTATTGAATGTTGAACCCCAAGCACAGCATGACAGTCCCCTGAGTTGAGTTAGAGAGTAGAGTCTGAGCTGCTTGAGCATCTGGAAACTTCGGTATGTGGGGTACCAAAGTCAAAGGAGCTATGGAGAAAGAGGGAGCTTTCAGAGAATTTTCTCTGGATTACCAGACAAAGTACAGGCGGAATGGGTCATGACAAGGTCTAACCTGGATCACTTTCTATAGGGTTAAGAGCATAACAGAGACACACTAGAGGTCACACCATCTTAGGGGACACAGGAGTTCTGGCTGGAGAGTTACAATGGAAAGATCTTCCTGGACACCCTGGGTATTCTGCTAAGACACCATGAAAACCACTGCTTAGGTGTAAGGATCATGTTGTGGGGTAAATATTACTCTAACTCTAGTCTAAAAAAGCCTAAAATAAAATCTCAACAGCATCAAAATAAGTTGCCAGCATGGTAACAACCCAAACAAACTCAACACTCTTTAAAGAAAGGCAACATAAACCAGACACTTCACAAGGATTTATTCACAATGTCAAGGGTACAATCACAAATTACTGGACATGTGAAGAAGCAGGAAAATATGAACCATCAAAAAATAAAAGTAGTCAATAAAAACTGACCAGAAGATGACTCAGATGTTGTAAGTAAAAAAAAAAAAGAACTTTAAAATGGCTATTGTAAAAATGTCCAAAGATTTAAAGGAAAAGATGGACATAATGATTGAAGGCATGGAGAAATCTCAAGGAAAAACTAGAAACCAAGTGGGAATTCTAGAATTCAAATGTACAGTGTCTGAAATTAAAGATTTACTAGATAAGCTTAGTTGATTAGCAAACTCAGACAACGTTCATGACTTTCAAGACATAGCAATAGAAATTATCCAATGTGAAGAAAAATGAGAAAAAAGTTTTTTTTTTTAAATATAGACTGAGTGATATATGGACAATACCAAGTGACCTAACTAATTGTAACTGGAGTCACAGAAGGAGAACAGAGAAAGAATGAGGCAGAGAAAAACAGGAGGAACAATGAAGAAAATTTGTCAAATTTAGTGAAAACCATCACGCTACAAAAAAAAAGGCTCTTTAGCAGAGTGCATTTTTAAAAACGTGTGGGTACCTCAGACTCAAACTGTGGAAAAAATCTTAAAATCCACTATAGGAGCAATTTTATGAGTGATATGGAAGCTAGAAGACAATGGAATGACAGCTTTAAGGAAGTGGTTAGAGGAGAGTCAGTGTAGTATCCTACCTCAAGTAAAAATATTCTTCAAAAATAAACATGTTCAGATAAATGAAAACCAAATCAGTGCACCTGCACTACAATAAGTGCTAAAGGAAATTCCTCAGACTGAAGGGAAATATCACTAGATGGAACTTCTGATCTACAAGAAGAAATGAGGAACTCTTTTGAAATAGTAAATATGGGGCTAAATATAAAAGATTATATATTTTTTCTTCCCTTAATTTCCTTAAAGGATAAAAGACTGTTTAAAGAAGAATTGGTGACATTGTGAGGTGGAGTTGCAGTGTATTTAGAAGTTAAATATGTGACAATAGCACAAAGCATGGGGAAATAATGGAATTACACTGATGTGAGGTTCCTACATTTTAAAAGTATCAAGTGTAAAATTGTATATACTAATTCTAGGTAAACTATGATAAGTTATGGATGCATATTATAATCCCTAGGGCAACTAATAGGACATAATAAAGGTGTATACCTGAACAGACAGTAAACAAACTAGAGCAGAATAATAAGAACAAAATTGATCAAACCAAAAAAGACAGGAAATGAGATAACAGAGCAACAAAAAAAAAAAACAGACAAGATGAGTAGAAAACAAATAGCAAGATAGTAGACTTAAACTCAACCATATCAATCATGTAATTACATTAAAATAAAAAGGCTAACATACCAATTAAAAGGCAGAGATTGTTAGACTAAATTAGACATCACCAAATTATGATCCCACAGGCCAAATCCAGCATTCCATCCATTTATTTAAATTGATTTTATTTTTTAGAGCAGTTTTAGGTTTATACCAAAATTGAACAGAATAGAGAATTCCTATATCCTCCCTGCCCCTACACATGCATAGCTTCCTCAGCCCCATTGACATCCTACACCAGAGTTCAACAATGAATGTACATTGACACATCATTATTATTAAAGTCCATAGTTTACACTAGAGCTCACTCTTGGTGCTATACATTCTGTGGGTTTTGACAAATGTATAATGGCATGTTTTCACCATTATAGCATCATTCATAATAGTGTTACTGCCAAAAACCCCCCTGTGCTCTGCCTATTCATCCCTACCTCTCTCCAAATTCCTGGAAATCTTTTACGTTTTTACTGTCTCCATTGTTTTGTCTTTCCAGAATGTCATATAGTTGGAATCTTATGCAACGATATTTTTTCAGATTGGCTTCTTTCATTTAGTAATATGCATTTAAGATTCACCCTGTCTTTTCATAGCTAGGTAGCTCATTTATTCTTTTATTGAAGTATCATTGATATACAGTCTTATATTGGTTTCAAATGTACAACACAATAGTTCAACAGTTACCCATATTCCTAAATCCTCCCCTCCACTGGAGCAGTTACTATCTGTCAACATAAAAAGATGTTACAGAATCTTTGACTATATTCTCCAGCTGTACTACCATCCCTGTGACCAACTTATATCGTGATTTTGAATTATTGTGCCCCTTTATCCCCCTCACTCTCCCCACCCATCCACCCCAACCCTTCCCTCGTGGTAACCACGGGTCACTTCTCAGTGTCTACGAATTTACTGCTTTTTTGTTCATTCTATTTTGCTTTGTTTTTCTATTCCACAAATAAGTGAAATTATATGGTATTTGTTTTTCTTCACCTGGTTGATTTCACTGATCGTTCATGTTGTTGCAAATTTTCTGTTTATGGCTGAATAATATTCCATTGTGTATATGGACCACATCTTCTTTAGCCAATCATTTACTGATGGATATTTAGGTTGCTGCCATATCTTAGCTATTGTAAATAGTGTGGCAATAAACTTGTATTTCAAATCAGGGATTTTGTTTTCTTTGGGTTAATTCCTAGAAGTGGAATTATTGGATCAAATGGTAGCTCTATGTTTAGGTTTTTGAGGAACCTCCATACTGCTTTCCACAATGGTTGCAAAAATTTACATTCCCAACAACAGTGTAGGAGGGTTCCCATTTCTCCACATCCTCATCAACATTTGTTATTTCTTGTTTTTGGATAATGGCCATTCTAACTGGTATAAGGTGATATCTCATTGTGGTTTTGGTTTGCATTTCCCTGATGATTAGTGATGTGGAGAATCTTTTCATATGTCTGTTGTCCATTTGTATTTTTTCTTTGGTGTCCTCTGCCCATTTTTTAAATCAGGTTATTTGGTTTTTTGGGTGTTGACTGTATGAGTTCTTCATATATTTTGAATGTTAACCCCTTATCCGATGAGTCATTTAATAATATATTCTCCCATACTGTAGGATGTCTTTTTGTTCTGCTGATGGTGTCCTTTGCTGCACAGAAGTTTTTTGTTTGATGTAGTCCCACTTGTTCATTTTTTATTTTGTTTCTCTTGCTTGAAGAGATGTGTCCAGTAAAAAATTGTTTATACTTATGTTCAAGAGAATTTTGCCTATGTTTTCTTCTAAGAGTTTTATGGTTTCATGAGTTGCGTTCAGGTCTTTGATCCATTTCAAGTCTACTTTTGTGTATGGAGTTAGAAAAAAATCCAGTTTCATTCTCTACATGTAGCTGTCCCAATTTTCCCAACACCAGTTGTTGAAGAAGCTGTAGTTTCCCCATAGTATATCCATAGCTCCTTTATCATATATTAATTTGCCATATATGTGTAGGGGCTCTCTATTCTGTTCCATTGATCTGGGCTCTCTATTCTGTTCCATTGATCTATGGGTCTGTTCTTGTGCCAGTACCAAATTGTTTTGATTACTGTGACTTTGTAGTAGAGCTTGAAGTTGGAGCACATAATTCCCCCAGCTTTATTCTTCCTTTTCAGGATTGCTTTGGCTATTCAGGGTCTTTTGTGGTTTCATATGAATTTTAGAACTATTTGTTCTACTTCATTGAAGAATGCTGTGGGTATTTTGGTAGGGATTGCATTGAATCTGTAGATTACTTTAGGCAGGATGGCCATTTTGACAATATTAATTCTTTCCATGCATGAGCATGGGATAGATTTCCATTTATTTGTGTCTTCTTTAATTTCTCTCATGAGGGTCTTATAGTTTTCAGAGTATAGATCATTCACCTCCTTGGTTAGGTTTGTTCCTAGGTGTTGTATTCTTTTTTATGCAATTGTAAATGGAATTGTTTTCCTGACTTTTCTTCCTGCTAGTTTGTTGTTCGTATATAGGAATGCAACAGATTTCAGTGTATTAATTTCGCATTATGCAACTTTGCTGAATTCAGATATTAATTCTAATAGTTTTTTGTGGATTCTTTGGGGTTTTCTATACACATCATGTCCTCTGCAAATAGTGACAGTTTAACTTCTTCCTTACCAATTTGGATGCCTTTTACCTCTTTGTTTCTTCTGATTGCTGTGTCTAAGACCTCCAGTACTATGTTGAATAAAAGTGGTGAGAGTGGACATCCTTGTCTTGTTCCTGATCTTAGAGGAAAAGCATTCAGCTTTTCACTATTAAGTATGGTGTTGGTTATGTGTTTCTCATATATGGCCTTTATTATGTTGAGGTACTTACCCTATGTTGAGATTTTTTTATCACAAGTGAATGTTGAATTTTGTCAAATGCTTTTCAGCATCAATTGAGATGATCATGTGGTTTTTACCCTTCTTTTTGTTAAAGTTTTGTATGATATTGATTCATTTATGATTATTGTATCATTCTTGCATCCCCAGAATAAACCTCACTTGGACATGATGGATGATCTTTTTGGTGTATTTTTAAAATTTAGTTTGCTAATATTTTGTTGAAGATTTTTGTATCTTTCTTCATCAGGGATATTGGTCTGCAATTTTTTTTCTTTTGTGGTGTTTTTGTCTGGTTTTGGTAAAACAATGATTCTATAAGAGAATGAGTTTGGAATTATTCCCTCCTCTTATACTTTTTGGAAAATTACAGGGACAATGGGTGTTAGCTCTTCTTTACATATTTGGTAGAGTTCATGTGTGAAGCCATCTGTACCTGGCATTTTGCTTTTTGGGAATATTATTATTACTAATTCATCCTCATTGCTGGTAACTGATCTGTTGAGATTTTCTGTTTCTTCCTGGGTAAGTCTTGGAAGATTGTATTTTTCTAGAAAGTTATCCATTTCTTCTAGGGTGTCCAGTTTATTGGCATATAATTTATCATAATATTCTCTAATAATTACTTCTACTTCTGCGATATTCATTGTGATTATTCCTTCTTTTTAAAAATTTATTTTGGTATCAATAATCTACAACTACATGTGCAATATTATGGTTATTAAACTACCCCCTTCATCAGGTCCCCACCACCACCCCCAAGCCCTTTACAGTCACTGTCCATCAGCGTAGTGAGATGCTATAGAATCACTACTTGTCTTCTCTAAGTTGTACAGCACTCCCCGTACCCCCCCAACATTACATATGCTAATCGTTATGCCCCCTTTTCCCCTTTGTCCCTCCCTTCCCACCCATCTTCCTCAAGCCCTTTCCCTTTGGTAACTATTAGTCCATTCTTGGGTTCTGTGAGTCTGCTGCTGTTTTGCTCCTTCCGTTTTTTTCTTTGTTTTATACTTCACATATGAGTGAAATCATTTGATACTTGTCTTTTTCAGCTTGGCTTATTTCACTGAGCATAATACCCTCTAACTCCATCCATATTGTTGCAAATGGTAGGATTTGTTTTCTTCTTATGGCTGAATAATATTCCACTGTGTATATGTACCACATATTCTTTATCCATTAATCTACTGATGGACACATAGGTTGCTTCCATTTCTTGGCTATTGTGAATAGTGCTGCAATAAACATAGGGGTGCATCTGTCTTTTTGAAACTGGGCTGCTGCATTCTTAGGGCAAATTTCTAGGAGTGAGATTCCTGGGTCAAATGGTATTTCTATTTTGAGTATTTGAGGAACCTCCATACTGCTTTCTACAATGGTTGAACTAATTTGCATTCCCACCAGCAGTGTAGGAGGGTTCCCTTTTCTCCACATCCTCGCCAATATTTGTTGTTGTTTGTGTTTTGGATGTTGGCCATCCTCACTGGTGTGAGATGATATCTCATTGTGGTTCTAATCTGCATTTCTCTGATGATTAGCAATGTGGAGCATCTTTTCATGTTCCTGTTGGCCATCTGAATTTCTTCTTTGCAGAAGTGTCTATTCATGTCCTCTGCCCATTTCTTAATTGGATTATTTGTTTTTTGTTTGTTGAGGTGCGTGAGTTCTTTATATATTTTGGATGTCAACCCCTTGTCGGATACGTCATTTATGAATATATTTTCCCATACTGTAGGATTTTTTTTGTTATACTGTTGCTGTACAGAAGCTTTTCAGCTTGATATAGTCCCACTTGTTCATTTTTGCTTTTGTTTCCCTTGCCCGGGGACATATATTCATGAAGAAGTCACTCATGTTTATGTCAAAGAGATTTTTGCCTATGTTTTTTTCTAAGAGTTTTATGGTTTCATGACTTACATTCAGGTCTTAGATCCATTTTGAGTTTACTTTTGTGTATGGGGTTAGACAGTAATCCATTTCGTTCTCTTACATGTAGCTGTCCAGTTTTTCCAACACTAGCTGCTGAAGAGGCTGTCATCTCCCCATTGTATATCCAAGTTGGCCTGTGCAGGGCTGAAAGATAGGTCCATGGAAAGGTGAATAGTCGCCACCAAGGATGTGGGCACTCAAGCCCACCAGTCCCAGACTCCAGTTGCCGCCTTGCAGGCACAAACAGCCTCCTTAATGGAGGCCTTGACTGCAGCCCTCACTTTACAGTCCCCAGGAAGCGGAGCCCTGGACAAAGGAGGGAGAAATCAAACTTGTTTTGGATGCGGTCAGATGGGACACTTCAAGAGGGAGTGCCCTAATGACCATGCTACAAAAAAGAGCAGTGGCAATCAAGGGGCTCCCCTGATGAACAGGAGGGGACAGCGCCCACCTAGGATGCCCTGTCCCAGGTGCCGGAAGGGGTTCCATTGGCAGAAAGACTGCAAGTCTAAGTTTGACCTCCAAGGCAACCCTTTAAACTAGGGGAGGGGCAACCTCCGGCCCGTTAGCCCAAGGAGGGAGAAGTTCTTCTGATTTCCCCAGGGCCCATTGGACAGTGCTCATAATACCGGGAGTAAGACCAAAGATGGACATATTCATATCGGGAAAAAGTTCTGCTGCCTAATTGACACTGGGGCAAACCAAACTGTGCTTAGAAAGGAGGAAGTTCCCCTCCACTGGAGGCTAGTCCCGGGACCCCCTTTATTAGGGATCGGAGGCAATGCGACCTCTGAGAAGACTAAGGACTGCCTTAAATGAGAAGACATAGATAGCAACCATGGGGAAGTCAGACCCCTAGTTGCCTCTGGCCTGACAGCTAACCTGCTGGGCCAAGACATTCTAGGAGCAGCCGATGTCTACATTACCAGTAATCCTAAAATTCTTTATGAAAACATATGGGGGAAAGAAGAATACCAATGACAATTTGGTTGTTCTAAGAATCCGATGTCTAGATTCAGTGATTATAGGGGAGGCCTTTCCTTTGAGGCTTTGAGACCAAATATGCCCCTTTTGCGAGTGAAGCCACACCCCCAATCCTAAAGGCCACTGCTCCTGTAACACCTGCCATTACGGGGCTCCCAGGACCTCCAGTCTGGGTGGAGCAGTGGCCATTACCACAAGCTAAACTTCAAAGACTTAAAGAAATTACCCAAGAACAATTAAAACTGGGACACATTAGACTTTCCCTAAGCCCATGGAATAGTCCTGTTTTTGTTATTCAGAAGGCCTCTGGCAAATGGAGGATGTTACAGGATTTAAGAAAGATCAACGAGCAGATGGTTCCTGTGGGCACGCCCTTGAGGGGGTTGCCCTGGATTCCGTCCATTCCAAAAGATATGTCCCTCATTGTGATTGATATTAAAGATTGTTTTTTCTCCATTCCCCTCAACCCTGCTGATTGTGAGAAGTTTGCTTTCTCTGCACCTTCCACCAATTTTCAAGGGCCTGATGAACGATATGAATGGACAGTTTTGCCACAGGGCATGGCTAACAGCCCAGCCTTTTGCCAACGATATGT
>JAQQAC010003801.1:5064724-5094085 GCA_029783875.1 Phataginus tricuspis
ACATATCGTTGGCAAAAGGCTGGGCTGTTAGCCATGCCCTGTGGCAACACTGTCAATTCATATCGCTCATCAGGCCCCTGAAAATTGGTGGAAGGTATGGAGAAAGCAAACTTCTCACATCAGCGGGGTTGAGAGGAATGGAGAAAAAGCAATCCTTCATATCAATCACAATGAGGGACAAATCTTTTGGGATGGACAGAATCTAGGGCAACCCCCTCAGGGGCATGCCCACAAGAACCATCCGTTCATTGACCTTTCTTAAATCCTGTAATATCCTCCATTTGCCAGAGGCCTTCTGAATAACAAAAACAGGACTATTCCATGGGCTTAGGGGAGGTCTATGATGTGTCCCACTTTTAATTGTTCTTGGGTAATTTCTTTAAGTCTTTGAAGCTTAGCTTGTGGTAATGGCCACTGCTTCTAGGCTAACAAATACTTGTTTAAACCAACAAACTATTAGTTATATTTGAGAGCTTAACCTAACAGGAACGTAAAATCTTAGCACAAATATAACTGGCCTAGAATTAAACAAGGCTTATATATTACAAATAAAACACTATATATATAAAATCAATGGCATCTATTGATTTCTACATCTTAAGTGTTTTATCAGACTTAGATATAACTAATTAGAAACTCAAATCTGGATACAACAAATCCAAGCTTTGTTGATTTGTATGAAATTTCCTCTATATAGATAGGAATTACTAGGGTCAGTTTAAACACTGTTCAATCTCTAATAACAGCAATTTTGTTATTTCTTGGAATATTTGCACTATTTTGAAATAACTGATAAACTTAAAACAACTCACACTGACAGCTCCATGCATTACAAGATGTCTCTAAATGTATTTCTCTTTTAACATGAGCTGAATTTACCACTTATGATAAATTATATTTTTCAATATCACTAAGAGTCTTCAAAAGCATGGAGACTGCTATTTGTCAATAAAAACTGCAAGAAAGGCAATCTAAAAGCATAATAACTTACTGGGGAAATTTGCATATAATCTGAAAAATGAACTAACTACTAAGAGTCAGAAAACTTGTTTCAATGCTATATATAAAATTATCTCTTAAATTTAACTAAATGAAAATTCCTGGAATTTAATTACATGGCAAGATATCCTGAAGCAAACACTTCCATGAATTCTCAGAAAAGGAGATCAGGCTAGAAAGATCAAACATCAAGTGTTCATCAAACCTTTCATTCAACAGAGCCTTATTAACATGTGAATATCTTTTGCCTCAAGGTATACAGGCTTTCCTTATCTTTAGTTCTATTTCAATATTTTAAACTTAAAGTTACTTCTGGATCTTAACACATATAGTAACCTACTAAAATTGGTCAAAGTAAACTTTATTCTGTCACTTTGACTTTTAAGATTATCATTTAGGTTTATATACAATTAACATTAATGTTTAATTGCTTTCAATAAGCTGGTAAGTCTTTCAAGAAGAAAAATTGCTTTTTTACATCTTGCAGGTTCCAAAAAACTAGTCCATATTAAGCCAGTCTTAAAGAACTAATCTAAAGACAAATTTATAGACCCTAACAGCTGACAGTTTTATTTTACTACTAAGAGACAAAAACCCAACTCCAGCGCTTATTTTCACATGCCTAAGCAGAGATGCTTAGCAAACAGGCAAGGTAGGAGAGCAAGATACAGGCTTTTATTTAGAAATAAGGTGATAGGACAGAGCTCCCAGCTCACCCCAGGAGGGGACAAGAGTCCGGTGTGCTGCGTTTGTCTGAACACCCAGAATTAACTTAACACAAGGAATTTCTCACCCCATCTCTCTCTGGGATACTGGCATCTTGGCCTAGGGTCATATCAAAAGGCTGCCTGCCTAGCCCCCACGGTGGGCTGAGGTATTATCTGTTTGCTAAAGAGTAAGTTAAGAATTCTGCTTCCCAAACTTCTGGGTGTTAAAATGCAATCTTATCTTTAAGGTGGAATCTTTTGCTGCCTTTTACTATGTTGTTTACAGCTGGGTTTGCATGCTAAATTAGTTGCCTGGTTTGCAAAACCACCCCAACAGATCTGAAAGAGGAAAGACAGCAAACAGGCCTGAGCCTTTTAGCATGCTAAAGTGAATTCTACAAGTAATTAGCATAATAAAAACACGAGGTACTCCTCTTTATCTGGGGAACACCGACCGATCTCACTGAAGAATGACTCTGGAGCTTAATGTTTAACACAGAGCCTTGGAAGGGGGCCTCCCTGCATATAGTTACCTTACTCTGACTGCAAATATTCTGCCTTGCTTTTTCCCCCGGAGGTCCTCCCCCCACTCTGACTACACCCACAGTCCCTGTCTCATTAGCAGAGATGCTGTACTAGAAGAAAGTCAAGGAGCCACCTTTACTAAGCTTTCCCAGACCCTCTCAGCTTGAGAGTCCGAGAGTTCTAATCCTCAGCTCTTAAGCATATCAGCGCTTTAAGTGCAGGTTCATCCTTAGAGAGTTGCCTATCCCTTTTTCCCCCGGGAGTGCGCTTACCACGTAATCCAACTGCTTACTCCGCCGACTTTCAGTCCATCAACGGAGGGATCGTTGATCTGTCTCCGTTCCTCACACGCCTCTTCAGACGTGCCTCACACGCCTCCTCGGGCGTGCCCCACGCTGGGAGCCAGCTATTGGAGTTTCTAGCCTCTCTCCCACCAGTCCTGCTCTCTGTCAGGACTACAGCTCTCTGTGTTACAAGCTCTTTCTGCGACCCTCCGAGCCAGCAGTGGGGAGGAAGGGAGGGAGAGAGGCTTGCCCCAACAGGTGAAGCAAGGGAGGTAAGTGCCGACTGTCCGCCCGTTCCCGCAGCCTCCGGCACTCACCACCGCACCACTCACTGCCAGAGACAATCAGACGTGACAGGAAGTTCACTCGAAGGAAGAACTCGTTTATTGGGGCTCAGGGCACGGGATATATAGGGTGAAGTCTCTCCTGATTGGTTACACCTATGCTAATAAGGCAACTTTCAACTTTCCAATCACGCAGAGTTGTGCGCATGTGCAGCTGTCTCTGACGTAAGAATCGGACTGGAGTGGGCGCAGCTAAACCCCAGGGGGCTTTCAGCGGCCACTCCTGTGGCGCCGCTGACTTCTCAGCGGCCATCTTTGGCGTGGCTGAATTCTCAGTGGCCATCTTTGGCGTGGCTGAGATTTAATTCAAAGGTAGTTCTCAGTGGCCACCCTCGTGGCGAGGCTGAGATTCAAAGGCAGTTCCCCACAAACAAGCAATGTTGTATCACTTCTTCCTCATGCTTGAAATCTCTTTGATTTCATTTTCTGCTACCAGCCAGAGAAAACTGCCTGCTTTTGAAGAGTTCATACAAATGAAGAGGATCCATTAGGATATTCTCCCTTTCTTTAGGTCTACTAATTCATAATTTTAATTGTGTAGCTGAGGAAAAAACCTCCTCCCTCTACTCTTCTAAATTCTGGGGTCCCTATAACAAACTACAGATTAATAAGAGAAAAACAAACAAGTTCATTAACATGTGTAGCTCTTGGGGTGATACTAAAGAAAATGAATAACTCTCAAAGAGGTGGCTTGTAATTCAGGCTTAAATATCATCTTCAACTGAAAACAAAGAAATAAAGGTGTGGGTAAGGCCAGTTTGCAGAGTGATCAGGAAAAATTCTAAATAAAAGTAAGATTTGTTATATAGATTTAAGTTGATGCCTTCTCTCTTGTGGTGTAGTCATCCTCTTCCAGGTACAGAGAAGGAGTTACCCTTACAAATGGAGATTCCATTTATAACTTTAAATTTCCCTTACAAAAGGTTAAATTCTTCTCTGTCTGCTGTTTCTCAAAATAATCAGTTCAAAATATGCCAAAGAAGCATATTTTGAGGTAGCACATTCTAGTCTCCTACAATTGCATCTGCAAAATTCTCTTTTGCCATGTAACATAATTTAATCATGGGAGTAACATCAGAGAGTGGAGATCATAGGGCTTGTCTATGAAAAATTCATTTAGGTCACCTTGAAATAAAGATGAAGTTTTACTGAACCCAGCTGAGGACTTAAATACCTGGAAACAATAACTCCTATGGATAGGAGAAATGTCTCAAAGAGTCCAATGTATCTGTATCCTCAAGTAGACAGGCAATAAAGACAAAATTTCAAAAAGGGTACTGTAACTCTGGGAGAAAATATGTTCCCAGCCCAGGGCAAATAACCTTTGAAGCCAAAATCAGTCAAAGGGAGAGATAAAGTGGGAGAAACTCGTTTATTGTTTAAAAGCAGTCATCTACTTCTGCTCATGACCCAGCTGCAATAAAAGACCCCACCAAACCTCTCCAGTCCAGATATGCCCTCCCTCCCCCAACTCTTGTAATCACCTATTGATATGGAGATGGGCTTCTTCTCTCCACCACTTGGAGACACCTATCGATATGGAGATGCACTGAAGCCAAGCAAGAGATTCTGGAAATATTGCAATTTCACCCACAGTCCACCCCTCCAGAAATATCACCTCACAATCTACTCACTCCCCATCTTCTGCAATGGCCCCTGTGCAAGAAAACTGTAGCACTGTGACCAGACTAATAACATACAATAACAACAATAAAATCATGATAATCCTCAAGATGGAGGATTCAGCTAGGTTAAAAGTCCTATGCAGATTAAATCCGCAGCTCACCCATTCCACAGATGTCCAGTAGCTGAACAGGTAGAGAGTTCAGAACAACCATCACATGGCAGCTGCAGCCAAGGGGCGGGTCCAGGACACAGGGACTATAGAATAAAATAATCTTAAAGGCAATAAGATACATGTTTTAATGACACCAGCATACGCAAATCTTGTCCATCAGGTAGGACCCATGAAGAGCGTGGTCCTGTGATAAGACAGTGGCAGGAATGGGATCTCGTCCTGGTCTAGTATACCAGACCTTCATCCCCCTCCCTGTGGGAGTTGCAGATGGGTCAGTATATAGGGCTATGGGAGGCATATGCACTGGACATAAGAATAAAACAAAACTTCCCCATAAGATGCTCTTACCTCCCAGACGTTTTAGCTACATTGCTGTGATCCTCTACTTTTACTCCAGGAACATACAGGAGGCCAGATTCCAGGCCTTTTCCCCAAGGTGCCAGAAGGACCAGCCATCGCTGGTCCATGTGTCAAAATGTCCAGGGCCACGTCCATTCAACATTGTCTCCAGGGTTTAATGCAGTAGGGGCTGGCAGCAGGATGTTGCTGTGCTGGACATAACCTGGCTTCAATAACTCCTCTTCGGTTTGTACATACAGTTGTACAGGAGAGGCAGAAATGTGTGTTAGCATGTCCACAGGGCTCAAGGCTTCTTTTCAGGTCTCCTCATTCAAATGCCGTAGCACTGTCCATATGTGAACTGACCAGTCCTGTAGACTATTAGTGTCTGACTTCAGGCCAGATTTCAACAAACTGTTGTACCTCTCTATCATGCCTGCCCTGGTAAGGTTATATGGTACATGAAACCTCCACTTTATTCCTAATTGCTGCACCCATTCTTGTAATGTGTGTCCAGTAAAGTGGGTGCCTTGATCGCTCTCAATCACCTATGGCTGGCCATAGGCTGCAAAGAGATGCTCTAGGCCCTTTTTGGTCATTTGCTGATCTGCACAACGTGCAAGAAAAGCACCAAACAGCCCAGTAGTTGTGCCCAAACAAGTCATGGCATATTGATATCCTTCTGATATGGGCAGAGGCCCAATGTGGTCTATCTGCCACCTGACAAGGGGTATTAACCCCTTTACTATTGTCCCATGTTGCTTTGGGACTCAGTGTAAGTCCCTCGTAGAACACACAAGGCACTTTTTCTGGGCTCTGCTGACTTCTTCAAAGGTCAATGGTGAACCCCACTCATGGGCTACAGCTCACATTGTCTTTTGCCCCATGTGCAACAAATGCTGATGTAACCATTGGGCTACATCAGAGGCCTTTCCTTCCATCCAATGTGCCTGCTTCATCAATACCTGGTGATGCCAAAGGCAAATGGCCTGGCACATGATATATGGTAACTGTCTTAGTCTGACCAGTGGACTTTAGGTCTGGCCACAACTCTTGCTCCCAAAGGGGAGGGTGATTACCCTATCAGTTGGCATGGTACCATGTGGGTAGCCACAGGGTCAAGCCCCAATAGATGGCCCAGCTGTCAGTGTAGACAACTAAAGGGGAGGGCTCCTGAGTGATCACAAGCCATACTGCCTGCAGCTCAGCCCACTGACTGCTCTTCCCCTCTCCATCCTCCATCCATATTATCTCAGTC
Source organism: Phataginus tricuspis (assembly GCA_029783875.1). NCBI lineage: Eukaryota > Metazoa > Chordata > Mammalia > Pholidota > Manidae > Phataginus > Phataginus tricuspis. The sequence continues at coordinate 5,070,979 of JAQQAC010003801.1, forward strand.
TTAGGATGGAAAGCCACAGCCCTCCACTTCAGGGGCTGCCCACAGCTGGAGCCGTCTGTGTACCAAGCATCTTCAGGTCTAAGGGCTTTTCCCTCCTGATAAGGAGTCTCAGTTACCAAGGGCTGAAAAGCAAGTTCTTCCTGCTTTCCACTGGTTTAGATCACTGGTCCCAATAAGTGTTGCTGTTCTCCACTTGAGGGGCTAGTACAGCAGGCATTACACTGCTGTAAATATGTGCCCCATTTGGCCAGTGTAGGTGTCTGTGCCACACTGCTCCATGTCTTTTGGGTCCAGTCTAGCACCCACCCCACAATGGGATAAGTAGTTATTACCTATTATCTAATAACCAAAGTTATTACCCTGGTCAGAGCTGTTCTGGTGATGGACTCTGTAGCCAGCAAGGCATGGTACACAGCAGCAGGTTGCTTCTCTATCAAGGTGTACTGGACCTCTGTTCCTTTCCACAGTTGTGACCAGAATCCATTAGGTTTCAAGTTGCTGCCAAATGCCCCATCCATAACCATTTTCAGTTAAATGAACATCTAGCTCACAGGGCCTTGATGAGTCCATTACACTCAAGGCCTGTGTGGCCTTGACTGCTCACTTAGCAGCAGTAAAAGCAGATGCACATGTTTCATCCCAGTCTCACCTGATGCCTTTTCATAACAACTAGTATAAAGGCTTCAGAATTTGTGCCAAGTGTGGGATAAACACTCTCCAGTAGCCCAAAAGACCCCAAAATTCTTGTAATACTGCCACAGTGGTAGGAGCAGGGAAAGCCTAGAATCTGTCTATAACTGCTTCTGGGATAACTTTAGTTTTACCTGATGAATCAACCCACAAGAACTTTACAGACAAGCCAGGTCCCTGAACCCTGGTGCTGTTCACAGCTCATCTTCCTCCTGTAGATGTGCACCAGTCTAGGAACTGCCCCTTCTAAATCTGCTAGAGAATCAGATGTGAGCATATCATCAAGATAGTGATACAGCTGCACCGTTAGTGTTTTCTTCCATGTGGCCAAGACCTGGGCTACAAGTCCATGACTAATGGTGGGACTGTGGAGGTATCCCGGTGGAAGAAGAGTGAATGTCCACTGCTGGCCTTCCCATGTGAAGGCAAACTGTTCCTGACTTTCCTGTGCTATGTCAATAGAGAAGAAAGCATTATCAAGGTCCACAACATGATGATATGTCCCTAGTTCATAACTGAGGGTGTCCATAAGGGCTGCTATAGAGGGGACAGCAGCATGCAAATGGGAACTAAAATGACTGTGAGTGGGCTTTATGATGCCCACCTTCTCCATCTGCTGTAGAGTTTCTCCAATTTCCTTGTGTCCCTCAGGCAATTTATATTGCTTAGTATTTGTCACCCACTGAGGTACAGGTAGAGCTACAGGCAGGTGCTTAGCATGTCCCCTCAGAACTGCCTTTACCACACGTACCCTCAGTCTGAACTCACCTGCAGTGGTCTGTAACCACAGGCCCTGCAGGATACTGATGCTGGGGTTCTTGTTCATGGAGCCGAAGAATGAACTTCACGGACAGTCAAGGTAGGAGAGCAAGACAGAGGCTTTTATCTAGAGAGAAAGCAAGAGGACAGAGCTCCTGGCTCAGGCCAGGAGGGGACAAGAGAGCCCCCAGGTGGTGCATTGTCTGGGGGTTTTATAGGCAGTTGAAAGACAAAGGGCTAGGGATGTACACCTGCTAAGTGGTCCCAAATACTTTTGAAGAAATGTTAAGTTTCTTATTAGTCTTCCTGGTTATTTACAAGAATTTTACTGCTCTGATTTCCCCCCAGGACAGCAGCTTCCTGGTCTTGGAGCATACCACTCAAGACTGCCTGCTTTGCTCCCAAGGTGGGCTGAATTATTGTCTGTTTGTTAAGAAACTTTTTTTAAACTAATTGGGCTTGAATCCTTCCTGTTTTTAGTATGTTGTTTTGGGCTTGCTTGCTACATTGCCTAAGTTGCAACAAATCATTTGTTTAGGGCTGGAGGAAGAAAAGCAGCACTTTGGTAGTCAGAAAATAAACTGGGTGCCCCCCTCAGTAGGCCAAAGCAAATCTCACAATGGATTATCTTGCTTTTGTTTTTTCCAGAGACCCTCACCCTACTCTGTCTAAGCCCATGGTCCCTGTCTCAATATCAACCCCCAAAACACATACAGGGATGGGAGAAATGTGCACCGTGTACTCCTTTGGGGGTAAACACCCTATCCCCAGTGGGATTTGGGCTTTCTTCACTCTAATTGCCTTATCCCTATAGTCATCTATCACAGCAGGAGTCCCAGGAAAACATTCAGGGTTGCCATAAATCAGGGAACAACACTAAGCTCCTGTGTCCACCAGCACCAGCACACATTGTACATTCACAGGGACCAATGAATTGCTAATTCTACATGTGGCCTCTGGTACCCACCATGTCCCATGAGGTGGGGCCTTGACCCCCCCCTCAGTCTAACCACAGCACCCAATCATCCTCTTGGGGTGAGAGCCCAGACAGAGCCTGAGTACCATCCCCCAGGAAGAATTTCAGGGACACAGGCTGAACATGGGGCATTGCCTATGGCTTCCATATCCTGGACCTCAGAGGCTGGAACTGCTGCTCTGGCTTTAATTGGTGCCACAGTTCTAACAAGATCCTATTGGGCTGCCCATCAATTTTTTCTTTCACTATCACCGCCTTTATCAAATTAACCCACATCTGTGTCCTCAGGATCTTTGCACGGCCCTCTGCACGTCCCCTTTCAGTCGTAGCCTGTACTTCCTTCCATGCTATTATTGTTTCAACCTCCCCCAGATCTGCTAAGGTACAAGTAGCCTCACTTACGGGTTGCCTTATGTGGGGGGCAAGAATAGTCACTAGAGACCCAAGAGAGACGGGGGAGCTGTATGCAGCACTAGATTTCTCATTCCTACAGTGAACAACTCTTCATCAGGGCCCTGGGAATCCATATTATAGATGATATTTTTCATGCCCAGCTCCTGTAACACCTACTGGAGTTCTGCATACATTTTCCAGCTAATGGGCAAGTATGGTAAATCACCCTGATTAGGCCAAACTGTCCTGATGGCTGCTGTCAGCCAATCCAGAAGCACCTGATCCCCTGAGGTGTGATGGGCACTTTCCAACCACTGCCGGAGGGAAGGGTTAGTCACCAGGCAAGCCAGTCTACCCATTCAGAACTCAATATAAAAATATTTTCCACCCCCATATCCCAGAGACACAAAAGCCACATAGGCAGAGGTTCCACTGGCTTCTGCTGAAACTGGATGCTCGTGTCCACCAGCTCATATTGGGTATAGGGGCGGAGCACAGAGTACTCCATAACCTGTGGAGGTGGCTACTCCCCCTGAGGAGCCCGCGGTTGTTGCATTTTTATTTTCTTAATTATAACGGGGCAGGCCTTTAAGACAGGAGGGGCTAGTGCCTCGTGCTGTGGCCTCAGCAACAGTTCTTCCCTCAGCTCCAGCCTGTCATCCCCCAACAACATCTCATCTACCATCTCCAGGGATGAAGGCACCACTCTTTCCTCTCCCTCCCCATGACCTCCTGGAATGCAGACACTCCTGATGCCTCCTCCTTCGCTGCTGACCTGTCTTCCAGGAGCGCAACCCATCTTCTCAATAACTGCCTCCTACAGGTACAGTCCATTGACATGAAATATGCAAATGCTAAAAGAAGGGACGGGGTTGATATGCATCTTGGCACCAAAGGGCACTAAGGGGAAAGTCAACATTCTTATCTTCTTATGTCCTTGTGCAAGAATCCAGTCAGCAAAGGAAAACGGATGTGGTATTACATGTTTTGCTTAGCTTTTGACTTAGTTTAATTAGCAGATGTTGTTATAGAGATAGAAAACTCAAATTTTCAAGGGTGGCCATTTTGAGACTCAAAGAGTTAATTAAGTTTTCAATACTTAGGCCTTAGATATCTTTTTGGTGGTCTCTGCTATGGTGGTCAGCTATTCTTTAGTTTTCAGGCCCACCTTAGAGTCTTCCTACCACAGTAATGATAAAGAAGGCCTGAACAATGCGATCATCGTGGCCTCCTTGGCAGGGACAGAACGCTCACTTACAAAAGCTAATCGCAGACCTCCACTGAGATCCAGCTATCCCACCCCAAGAAAATGAAAACTTATGTCCATATATAAATTCTTTCATAAGAATATGTAAAATATTGTATGATTAACAAAATAAACATTTAAATGAAACAATCATATAACTCTTCATGAGAAAAAATAAAGGCAGTTAGAAACTCCAGGACATTTTCCTTTTTCTGAACTGAAGAAATGTTAAGAGAGCCAGAGAGACTGCTAAATAAGTGTGTGAGGTGACGTCCTAGTGTCCTCCTTCTTCTCCTCCTTCCATGGGAGCTCTTAGCTACAGACTTTGGTCTAGCAGTAGCCAGACAGTTCTCTTGTTTCATCCAAATGTCGTCAGGCAATTCAAACCAGGAAGATCTCCCTGTATACTAGGTGAGACTTAACCTGGGAACGAGTTCTTGACTCTGATCAAGAAAGAATTCACAAGCAGGTTGAGCAGGTACAAGCAACGAGTACTTTAATAAGGCAAAAGCACATGCAAGGAGGGAGTGGGGGTGTGCTCCAGAGGTGAGCCACCCAGTGGGGTTCTGTTTGGGTGGTCCTCCAGCTGGATTTTAAACAGGGAGTGTAAAATTTATTGGGTATGTAGGGATTCCTCAGCATAGGAAGGAGATTTCCAGGAATTCCCTGGAATAGGTGACACCCTCTTTCTGTCTTTAGATGGTCATGGTGCCAAGGGGTATGATTTTTACTATGCTAATGAGTGTATAATGTATTTTGAGGTGAAGTCAGGGTCAGTTTCACCTCCATGTTGGAACCAGCCAGTTAAGGCAGGTTTGTTATCTATACCCTCCCTCTCCACATCCCATGAGAAATTTACACGGAATGTTTAGCGTATAAACAAGCACCTAAACAGAAAACCTAAACAGACCAATGACCAGCAATGAAATTGAATCGGTAATCAAAAAAACTACCCAAGAACAAAACCCCTGGACCAGATGGACTCACCTCTGAATTCTACCAGACATATAGAGAAGAAATAACACCCATTCTCCTTAAAGTTTTCCAAAAATTAGAACAGGAGGGAATACTTCCAAACTCATTCTACAAAACCAGCATCACTCTAATACCAAAAGCTGGCAAAGACCTCACCAAAAAAGAAAATTACAGACCAATATCCCTGATGATCATAGATGCAAAAATACTCAACAAAATATTAGCAAACCAAATTCAAAAATACATCAAGAGGATCATCCACCATTATCAAGTGGGATTCATCTCAGGGATGCAAGGATGGTACAACATACGAAAATCCATCAACATCATCCACCACATCAACAAAAAGAAGAACAAAAACCACATGATCATCTCCATAGACGCTGAAAAAGCATTTGACAAAATTCAGCATCCATTCATGATTAAAACTCTCAACAAAATGGGTATAGATGGCAAGTATCTCAACATCACAAAGGCCATATATGACAAACCCACAGCTAACATCATACTTAACAGCAAGAAGCTGAAAGCTTTTCATCTAAGATCGGGAACAAGACAGGGGTGCCCACGCTCTCCACTGTTATTCAACATAGTACTGGAGGTCCTAGCCACGGCAATCAGACAAAACAAAGACATACAAGGCATCCAGATTGATAAAGAAGAAGTCAAATTGTCACTATTTGCAGATGACATGATACTGTACATAAAAAACCCTGAAGACTCCACTCCAAAACTACTAGAACTAATATCTGAATTCAGCAAAGTTGCAGGATACAAAATTAACACACAGAAATCTGTTGCTTTCCTTTACACTAATGATGAACTAACAGAAAGAAAAATCAGAAAAACAATTCCATTCACAATTGCATCAAAAAGAATAAAATACCTAGGAATAAACCTAACCAAGGAAGTGAAAGACCTGTCCTCTGAAAACTACAAGACACTCCTAAGAGAAATTAAAGAGGACACTAACAAATGGAAATTCATCCCATGCTCTTGGCTAGGAATAATAAATATTGTCAAAATGGCTATACTACCTAAAGCAATCTACAGATTCAATGCAATCCCTATCAAACTACCAACAGCTTTCTTCAATGAACTGGAACAAATAATTCTAAAATTCATATAGAACCACAAAAGACCCCAAATAGCTAAAGCAATCCTGAGAAGGAGGAATCAAACAGGGGTAATTATGCTCCCTGACTTCAAGCTCTACTACAAAGCCTCAGTAATCAAGACAATTTGGTACTGGCACAAAAACAGACCCACAGACCAGTGGAACAGAATAGAAAATCCAAACATTAACCCAAACATATACATTCAATTAATATTTGATAAAGGAGCCTTGGATATACAATGGGGAGATGACAGCCTCTTCAGCAGCTGGTGTGGGAAAAACTGGACAGCTACATGTAAGAGAATGAAACTGGACCACTGTCTAGCCCCATACACAAAGGGCGGATCAAAGACCTGAATGTAAATCATGAAACCATAAAACTCTTAGAAAAAAACATAGGCAAAAATCTCTTGGACATAAACATGAGCGACTTCTTCATGAACATATCCCCCCGGGCATGGGAAACAAAAGCAAAAGTGAACAAGTGGGACTATAACAAGCTGAAAAGGTTCTGTACAGCAAAGGACACCATTAGTAGAACAAAAAGACATCCTACAGTATGGCAGAATATATTCATAAATGACGTATCCAATAAGGGGTTGACATCCAAAATATATTAAAAACTCACGCACAACAAACAAAAAGCAAATAATCTAATTAAGAAATCGGCAGAGGACATGAATAGACACTTCTCCAAAGAAGAAATTCAGACGGCCAACAGGCACATGAAAAGATGCTCCACATCGCTAATCATCAGAGAAATGCAGACTAAAACCACAATGAGGTACCACCTCACACCAGTGAGGATGGCCAACATCCAAAACACAAATAACAACAAATGTTGACGAGGATGTGGAGAAAAGGGAACCCTCCTACACTGCTGGTGGGAATGCAAATTAGTTCAAGCATTGTGGAAAGCAGTATGGAGGTTCCTCAAAAAACTCAAAATAGAAATACCATTTGACCCAGGAATCCCACTCCTAGGAATTTACCCTAAGAATGCAGCAGCCCAATTTGAAGAAGACAGATGCACCCCTATGTTTATAGCAGCACTATTTACAATAGCCAAGAAATGGAAGCAACCTAAGTGTCCATCAGTAGATGAATGGATAAAGAAGTTGTACATATACACAATGGAATATTATTCAGCCATAAGAATGAAACAAATCCTGCCATTTGCAACAGCATGGATGGAGCTAGAAGGTATTATGCTCAGTAAAATAAGCCAAGCAGAAAAATACAAGTATCAAGTGATTTCACTCATATGTGGAGTATAAGAGCAAAGAAAAAAAAAAAACTGAAGGAACAAAACAGCCGCAGACTCACAGAACCCAAGAACGGACTAATAGTTACCAAAGGGAAAGGGATTGGGGAAGATGGGTGGGAAGGGAAGGACAAGGGGGAAAAAGGGGCATTAAGATAACAGATGTAATGTTGGGGGGGCACGGGGAGGGCGGTACAACTCAGAGAAGACAAGTAGTGATTCTATAGCATCTCACTATGCTGATGGACAGTGACCGTAATGGGGTTGGTGGGGGGGACCTGATGAAGTGGGTAGTTTAATAACCATAATATTGCACATGTAACTAGATTAATGATACCAAAATAAGTTAAAAAACAAAAACAAGCACCTAACTGAATGTGAACATCGACCAAAGTTCCCCGTGCCCTCCCTGCTCATGTCTGGCTCTCTACCAACACTAACACAAAGTTGGGACGATGCACACTTTAAGGCAGGAAAGAGACGGTAAGATAAACAACCACAGGAGGGCTCCGCATGTGTAGGGGTGATGTGTGTGTGTGTGTTTGTGTGATGGGGTGCATGAGATTGCTATATCCGTGAAGGGTTGGAGGCAGACCAGGATGTGAGATGCTTCTGGGGCAGTGACTTCTCGAAGCCATTTTTAATATGGCCACAGTGGGATCATTTTTGGGGTGGGGGTGGGGAAGGGAGGGACATGTTTGCAAAAACCTACTCAGCAATTTTGTCGTATTTGTAGTTCTCTGGGAATAGACTCTTCCATCTTTCCAGCGCTACAGCATATACATTTTCTCAGACTTCCTAAGCAAGGCAGTATGAACCAAAGTAGAGACAGACAATTATGTATATGTTTTAGGGGTGTGTGTGTGTGTGTGTGTGTGTGTGTGTGTTTGACTGGTTTTTCTGCCTGATTGTAAATCTAGCTGATTCATTAGGGCAAGTAATGGCATGACTTTCAAACTGGAAATGTCTCTGCTAATAGACTCTGTGCTTCAGGGTTGAAGTGGGTCCTGGGAAAGAACTCAGCTCCCCTCCCTGGGCTCCTTCTGCCACTCTGTGAAGCTATGCTCCTTCCTGGCCCACTCTCCCCTATCCTGGGCTTGCCATGGAAACACTCCCCTGCCAGTTATTAAGCCAAGTTCTACCTCTCCAGGGAGTCTGACTGTTTACCCCTATTCCTCTAAGCCAGGAATTTTTCTAACTACCTCTGAGAAGCCTAGGGACTCCCTCCATACAGATGTATTTGATGCTGATGTAAAGGCCAGAACAGACAGCCAGCTAGCAGAGCCCTTGACCCTGTTTCCTCCTCACCACTTCTTGTTTCTCCAAAGAATCTTGCTTTTAGCTGTTTCAAATAAAAGCTATGAGAAAAGGAAGATTTCAATTAAAGGGTTAGGCTGCCCCACTAAAAAATTAAAACCAATAGTCTAATGTTTGGAGATGGTCTTCCTAGAAGCCTTGTGAAGAGAACCATATTCCCAGAAGCTTCTGCGTTACAGCTTATCTTTCCAACCATATGTGCTTCTTTCCTTATTTAAAGAATCTTTACTTTCTCTTGGACATAATAATTATTATCTGCGGAACAACTTCTGATTAGAGCTTTGTCACAGAAAATACATAAATGCATAAACATACATGCAAAAAAAAACTGTTTACAATTTCAGCAGATTGACAGGTCCCTGTTCTTATGCTTCAGGCCCTCCTTCCTTTCTCGATTGACAGACCCATGCCAGCAATGGTGTTTTAACACCATCATACTCTGGCAATGTTCTTTTGAAATAAATACTACTGCTTCTTAAACTTTTGATCTGTTATTATTCATTAGTTTTATTATTATAAAATAAAACATTTACAGACTCATGAGAGAAAGTTTATAAAGTAGAGAGAAGCAAAATCAAACACCTAAAACTCCTGTAATCCCAATACTTGGGGAGAATCAGAGATGACATTTTTTTTCTTTTCTTTTCTTTTTTCCCTTTATTTTTGAGAGATGACATTTTTATTATGTCCTTCCAGTCACTTTTTCAAAAGGGTTTTATAATTAAAAAAAAAACAGGATCATGTGAAGTTTTCAATTGCTTTTAAAATGTAACAATATATTTGAATACCTTCCCCTGTCACTGAATACTCTTCAAAGACATTATTTTGAATTGTAAAACAGAATTTTACCACAATCATTCATCCAAGCCTTGATTGCTGGCACTGATTTTCAGTCTTTTACTACTATGAACAATGCAACAATAAACATCTTTAAAGCAAAATTTATTCTTTGCCTAAATTTTCAAGATTATTTCCCTAAAGTCCTCAAAGTGTTCTTTCCATACACATTCCTGAATTGCTCTTCATTTAATTTTATATACCACCACCCCCTTCCCAGAAATATAGAGGATTGCCCATATTTCCAATATTCACAATCTCTGTTTTATTATTATTATTCACTAATATTATAGGTGGGAAATGCCTTATTTACATTCACGCTTGTTGTTTCTTTGATTGCCAGTTATACTGACCTTTCTCATAGGCTCACTCACAGGGAAATTCTTTCTGCTTTCTGGGTATTTCCACTTGGATGTTCCACAGGCACCTCCAATGTGATACATATGAAAGCTCATTTCTCTTCCTCCCCTTGCAAATCTGCTCCTCTTCCAACATTCCGTGTCTTGGTCAGTGGGACACCAACCAGCCAGATTCCCATGCCAGAAACATCCTTGGTTTTTCACTGTCATCTTCCACATCCAGTTCATCACCAAGATGTGCCGAGAACTTTCTAAATATCTCCCAAGCTGGTCCCCTCCCATCTCTCCACTCCTCCCGCCATGTCTCGCTTAGACGACGTCCCCAGAGCCGGCTGGTCTCTCTGCTCCCAGTTCTGTCCCTTCGTGAGCCCCCCTATACAGGGCAATCGGCGACCTTCCCACAACACAGATCCAGTGCTGCTCTCTGTCAGGCTCACCAGTGGCTCCTATTTCCAGATGGATGAGGTCCATGTGTCCTAAATGTTGTACAAGGCCTACACCACTGACCTCTGCTGCTTGTCCAGTCACGTTTCTTCATAGCACTGTGTCTCTGTTTCCCCTTTTCTTAGACTTCATGGTGTAACAAACTCTTACACATCCTTCCAAGTCTAGTTTAACCATCACCTTTCACCTGGCCTTTTCCCCGACTCTCCCTACATGCCTGTGGTGTCTTGCTTGTATCTCCAAAACAGCATTTCCAGACTGGGTTTCAACTTATCTGTTTACATTCCTGTCTTCCCAACAAGTCTTTAGTTTCTTAAAGACTGAAAAAATATCTTTCATTTCTGATTTGCATAGCCTCACAGAGTTGGACATAGTAAGGCTTCAATAAAGTTGAATAGAAGAATTAATAAATAAATGAAACTATACAGTGAATTCATGAGTCTTCAAAAGGTTTTCTTAAACCAAATCACTATGTTGAATACTTGAAAGCAATATAATATTGTATATCAAATATACTTTAATAAGAAATTTTTGTTTTTTAATCCAAAATATTTTCTTAAAGAAAATTCATTCTTCCTTCCTTTCTCTTTTCTTTCTTTTCATTCAACAAAAACTTATTGAGCTTTGCTATGCCAGGTGTAGGTACCAGGTATTCCACAGATAATAAGATAAACTCCCTGGCTTATTTGTGGACAATATTTTTCTTTAAAAAAAACCTAAGTGGGGAAATGTGTTTATCTTTGACATAGATAACAGAACTTCCCGCAGTTCATGTAAAAGAAAACTCATCCACAGATCCTCAGATTTGGATGACTTTTGGATGACTGTGGTTATTTAAAGAACATTCTGCTGTGTATTTTACACTTTGCATTGCTCTCAAGTTAACCACGGCTTACAGAAGTGTAAAACATCTCCTATAGAATCAGAATCAGATGCCCAGGAAGGGCAAGTTCTCTTAGAGTCTAGATTCCAGACTGCGCATAGTTTTTCTTTGAAGTGCAAACTTCCTCCCACACTTCCATTTCTAACTATTCTATTTATGGACTGCCTGACCCCAGAAGTGTTTGTCCACCCTGATCCCAGAGAGTTGTCATTTCTCTTCTTTTTATTCAGTTTCTTCAATTATGAAATGTGGAGATGGGGCTAATCACTAAATTCCCTTAAATCCCTTAATTTGAATTTCTTAGATCTGCTTCCATCCAACACTCCCAACCCCCACACACATCACCTCCATGAAATATTCGTCCTCTTTCAGCCATTCAGGTCCTTGTCAGTGATGTGTAGCTACTTTAATTTGTACTAAGCTGCAAAGGTGGTATTTTATTAATATGATACTTTATCCTCTGCAACATCTTCCATTACCATCGCAGACCATCTCACTTTCATGAAAGCACCCCACAAGATTCAGCTTTAAATACCTGCCGCCAAGAAGGCCCAGACACCTCTGTCAGCGAAGACATTTTCTCCCTGACACTGCGCCCTTTTCCTCAACACCCCCTTACCCCAAGCCAGTCCTGGAGAGAGAACGACTTCTGTTGGTGAACTGGGGATGAAGATAAATGAAGGCTGAGAAAAGTAGTCCAGCACACCATCTTCCTGGACCCCAGATGGGAAGCAGAGAAGAGATTTAGGCTTCCAAGGTGGGATTTTAATTATTCCAGGAGACTGGGCATCCTCATGGCCAAACTGAGCCTACTTGAGGCTTTGTTACAAAATTGAAATTTTTATCACCTGAGCAAGACCAGAACAATTTGGGGTAAAAAAAAAGTAGGTTCCTAGCCCTAGTCTTGGGTGTTGGAGACAGAGCAGTGGATATGACGGAAAGTCCTGCTCTCGCATGGTTCACATTCTAATGCACAGATTTTAAAAGATAAATTTTGTTTAATATGTGCTTTCATATTAGTATTATCAATCCACACTATCCTGAGGCTAATAATCCCTGTTTGTGCTCTGAATTCCATCCCTTGCGTGCCCTCCAGGACCAGGCACCACAAAGGACGCCAGCATCATCCCAGCACACATCCAATACTCAAAGCTGCTTTGCATCCCCCGGTCCAGGGGGCCTTGCGGCCCCCTCAGCCTGACTGGACTTCACACAGGCTTCTTCCTGATGCTAGGCCCTTGGTCTCCCTTAGAGCATTTTCTTTAGAAAACTTAGTCTTTCTCTGCTTCTTTGAGAGGCAAGTAAATATTTTCTAAAGTCTCTTGTCAATTTTACAACCCAGGAGTGTCTTTCTTAAGGATCTGAGAGCCATCCCTTCAAAGTGTCCTCATCAGGAGAGAGCACCCTCGCCTCCCAGCCTCTGTGGGAGGGTAGCAGCCCAACTTCACAGGCACCTAGCTCCAATCTGCAGGACCACCTCCTGTCCCACACATAAGCGCAGTTTATTTTTCCTGCGGCTAAAGCCAATCAGCAAACACAGATGGCCTCTGACCGCCCTCCCTCCCTCCCCTCACAGAATCTCATACCCTAGCACCCTCCACAGCTTCTAGACCAGCCCACCCTGGCTCCAAAGACCATCCCACCCTCTGTTTCTGCAGAATTGAGCTCACACTTCTTCTGTTCTCTCTTTTTGATTGCAGTAGCCTCTTCCCTCCCTTGCATATCCTGTTTTCAAATAAAAGTCTCTTCTTACTAAGCCTGAATTTTTTATTTGGTGTCCCTCACCCTGCTTTGTTCTCATTCTCTTTCCAGTCTTTCCTTCACCAGAAAGCTTTCTTCAAATATGTCTTCCATTCCCTATACCTCCCATTCGTTCCCAGCCTTCTAGAATGTAAATCTGATCATGTCTTTCTCCGAAGCATCCTTAAGTCCTCCCTAGAGCAAGGTAGCAGTTGTGTAGCCAGATAGACCCAAGTCAAAAAACCAGCTCAGCTACTTACCAATGGGGTAATTTACCTTCTCTGATGGGGTAATTTCTTCTCCCCTGTCACTCATCCCCTGGCCTCCAGAATCTTCATGTTCTGTCTTTTAATGAAGACAACCTTTTCTCAAATTTTTCCCAGGAAACTCTCTCTCTTGCTCACTTGTCCACCTGGGACAACTTATATCCATGTCTCTAGCACATACCTCTTGTCTTCTCCGCTCAGTGAACACTGCCAAAAGTGAACTCAGGCAGCCACGGTGTCCCCTAGGTCAGAGTGACAGCCGCCTTACTTAGTGCTCACTGGGTCCGGCCCAGCATTTTAGACGCCATATTTCATTTGGTTCCACACCAGTCCTGTGTAATGTAGGTATTTTTATTATTATTTGTCAGCATCTCCATTTTACAGACAAGGAAATGGAGGTTAGAAAGAAAGGTTAGGTGATTTGTCCAGATCTCACAGCTATGAAGTTCATACAGAGCCCAAGTCTGTACAGAGCTTACCCACGAACGGCTCTGCGTCACCTGCAGGGTGAAGGTCGAGCCCCTCGCTCCGCGCCTCCCCAGCACACCAGCTCTGCCTCCCGCTGGCCGCCACCTGCCCCCCCAGCCCCAGTGCACTCGCTCAGGCGGGTCTCTTCATGCAGAGGAACGGCTTCCTGCTCACCCCCTACCACACACACGAATTCCTATGTATGCTCACACATTTCACCTGGTTTTCCTCAAGACCACTTTAAAGCTCCATTTCCTGTGGAGTTTTCCTAACCCCTTCAGAGACAGCCTCCTCTTCATACTCTCAGGAGATGTTCACAGGAGACTCCACATGCGCTTCCGTTGTAGAACTTACATTTATCATTAGGATAAAGTAGGCAAGGTGACCTTACAGCCAAGCAAAGCTGAAACAGTCATACAAAAAGGCCCAGGAAGAACATGAAGAAATTTAGAGAAGGGTCAGAGGCCCATGGATTTGTTGTATCATGGAAGTGTAATGGAGGTAAATTAATTATAAACGACAACGGGATGGTAAATGCCCTGGCATACAGTCTTACAGGCTGAAATGGACTGGGATGAACAGGTAATGTGCAATGGGTGAGAAAAGGTTGTCTTCATTAAAAGACAGAACATGAGGATTCTGGAGGCCAGGGGACGAGTGACAGGGGAGAAGAAAGCAGTTTGGTTTCATTTAGGAGGATCAGGAAAAGGACTCCCTGGGTCATGACTGACTTGGAGGAGGCCCCGGGAACAGCTCCTTCATGGTCAGTTGGCTGCTATTGCATTTTGACTTGGAATGGAGGTTTAATGCCAAGTAATCCAAATTAAGCAAAATAACGTTCCTCAGGAGCCAAGGAAAATGCAAGAGAAACCTTTGGCACCAGGGTGAGGTGGGAGTGTGAGAGGGCAGGCACAGGAGGGCCCAGAGGAACGGTGTGCGGGTTTGGCTGACTTGCAAGTGAAACGAAACAGAAGCCACACTCGGTGGGTTATTGTGCTAATTTGTGGCAAACCACGAAGGGTGCGGCCATATTTTTATTCACCAGCTCAAGTAAGTGCCCAGAGATGCTCACGTGCCTTGGTAGCTCTGGGCTTCCAGAACCTCAGACGTGTGCTCTACTGGGGGTGCACTGTGGGAGAATAGAAGTGAGGTGGGAAGGCTGGGCTGTGGTGTGACCTGGCCTGGCTGACAGGAAGGCCAAGGGGAGTGGTGCGTGCTTGTGTTGCACAACTGCCAGGTAAGTGCTGGAAATATTGCGCTTCTGCTCATTTTCAGATTTTCAAAGCAAATCACAGTCACCTTGCCTGAACCCATCTCTCAGCCAGCAAGACAAGATTGCTGTGCACTTTTCAAATATGTCCACAGGGGAGTCATAGCAGTCCCCAACAGGAGTGGTAGAGCCCCCGAGAGGGCATCTGGGGAATTGCTCGGTCATCACAATGGCCCAGGGGTACCACAGGCACCTGGTGGGTAGGAACCAGGAGGGGTAGGCATTCCTCGGAAAGTCCGAGCACACAAACGAAGGGCTGAAACTCATCACATGACTTTCAAAAACCCACCTAGAGTCATCTGAACTTAGAATCTGTTTTAGATAGAAGGGACTTCTGATATGGGTTTAGTATATGCTGTTTTCAAGAATGCAATTACTATATAAAGCTAAGGAGGATTATATTTTGCTTTGTTGTGAACTTTACAAGAAGTTCTTCACTAATTCAGAAGCTGACATCCTGCCAGTGCTCATGGTATGTAAGTGGCCAATACAACTCTGCCCTTCCCTTATCAGGCCAGTTTCCTTCGGTGCCTATTGTGACTTCAAGCCGATGCAACTGATGACTTCACTATGCCTTCAATGAGGTTGTGCTCACACATCAATATATGGAGAGTATGTGGGTTATTTTATAATTTGTTGATATGATTTAATTTACTTATATAAGAGAAGGCATTATGTTTTGATTATGTTAAGTTGGTTATAATGGCTTTGACTTTTGTATAAGGTTAGTAAAGGATGCATTACAAAATACACAATGGGACACTGGGCCTGACAGAACAGAACTATCCTGGCGGAATAATGACTTTAGAGAAAGTATATAGCATCACAAGTTAGGATACAAATTGAAGAACAAGAAACAGCATTGCTGGAACATGCAGATAGAAGATGCTGTACATTCTAGAATGACTCTTTCTGTTCAAATCAAACCTGCCCACCTGGGTGCCTACTCTCTGTCTTACAGCCCAAAGGGATACCACATGTAACAAGAGGTATCTGAACTGAAGAAAGTTAAGTTGGAGCTGAGCTGCACTCCTTTCCCTAGAACACTGAGCTCAGTTATCAGAATAACCTGGCATGTAGATTACAAATAAAATTTCCTGGACCCTTTCTCCCACGTCTGATTCAGGTTGGGTGTAGGTTAGGGCTCAGCCACCTGACTAAACATCACAAATCGCACTGCACGGATGCTGCATTTCTGTACACAGGGCCTTTCACGCTCATGTGCAGAGCTCCCAGGGGCCCTGTAGATGCAGATGTTCATTCACCAGGTCTGGGGTGGAGCTTGGGATCCCGCATTTCTAACAAGCTCCCAGGTGATGCTGCTAATCGTGGACCACACTTGAATGGCGCACTTTTGTCCATCTTAGGACAAAAGATTCTGGAGCACGCAGAGGAAAGGTAGAGAACTCACCTTCAACATCCACATGTCTTACTGTGTACAGATGATAGGATGAGACGGGCATTACTGTGACTGAACAGGGTTCACACTGACGCCCCATCTTACAGACCAAAGGGCTGGGTTGCAGCGGCATGCAGTGACCAACCTTGGGTCACCTCCAATGGCTTCCCCACAAATTACAAGTTTTTAATCAAACTGAACCTGAAGAATTTGCCAGCACTAAAGTGTTCATCCAGATCTTGGCTGGATGTGATATTAACAACTTACACAAAAAGCCCTAATTCCCAAGCAGTGGCATTACTGGAGAGGCTGTGGCACCTCCTCTGTCCAGGGAGAATCCACCTGCACCCACATGTCTGAACCCATCTAAATGCCGCCCTGCCAGCCGGGGGCAGAGGCCTCAGGTCAGAGCCGAGCACAGGACACGGGAACGCAAGTGAAGACTCCATGTCTCCAATGTTCTTATGTGTTTTACTGTTTTTTAAGTGTATGCAGATGTCACTGAAGTAAATTTTTAAAAAATACCTTAAGTGTGAATAAATTCAGATTGGTTTTAAATACTGTAATTTCCTCAACCAATGGGTATTAAGCCACCACAATACTTTAACATTAAAAAGGGGTCCTTGTCTTCCAGAACATAGGCTAGAAATGGCTTGGCCTAGAGAAGCTGAAATCCTTCAGCATTTCAGAGAATAAGTGACATACATGCCAGTATTAAGTGTATACATTAGAGCAAACTCTGAGCAAGTTCCAAATGGCTGAATTTCTCATTTTATAAATCAAGAAAGAAAATGCTGCTGCAGATTTTAATCTCAGATATTTTAATGGGGGCTTATTCACTATGTACAGGATTCTCTGATGAAAGTGGGCTGGTCACTAGCCAGGTGACCCAAAACACCAAAAACCAAGGGCAGTTCAAGGGCCACTAAATGTTGACAGTCTTGGCTGGCTTCACATCTTCAATTTCAGAAGACAGCCAGCGGTAAGTGCGGTGACGTCGCAGCACCTCTATGGCCTTGAGCTCCAGGGGTGTTGCCTGAATACCGAGGTCCTCCAGGCCAGGCAGATGAGGCAACGTCATGTCTGTGATGTGAACCTGTGAATAAACAAAAAGCCACAGGGAGCACTGAAAACTGGCCAGGACACGAAGTGCTATCTTAGCAAACACGTCAACGCTCAAGCTGGCCTGGGTCCCATTAACGAGACTTAATTGTTTTCCAAGGAGACCTGGAAGTCACTCAAAGTAGATCCCAGGAAAGGATTTAAGGGACAGAAGACAAGGTCATGAGTATCAGCTCACGGGTCCCGGCACTACTCATGAGCACAGGCCTGGCTCGACATGAGGCGGCACACAGAATGACACGGAAGTAAGCCCAGCGGGAGATGCACAGCCATCATGTTCATTGGCGCTGAGGCGGCTCAGGAATAAAGTGGGGCCAGTGCAGAACCAGCCCGCTCCCCAGCTCTCCCTTGGGCCTGCTCTCTGAGCAGTTTTAACTGCTAAGTTAAGGAGAGAATTAGCATTTGTTCATTGCTCACTAAGAGATAATCCATTCACCCTTGTGCTCCAGTTCCACTAAACCTGGTCGACTAATGCTCACTCTAGACCTAAATACCAAACCCATGTTGTTTATAGGGAAGGAGAATGACTAGGAGACTTTCAAGGCCCCACATTCCCCAAAAGCAGAGAGAGTCCGCACACAGAGCAGCACCAATCCTCTGCCATCTCCCCTGGCCAAGTCTGCCGCTCCCTCACCGGAGGCTACAAGGCAGACGTCCGAGCCCTACCGGGAGCCCATGCGGCCTGCTGTGTCAGCACTTCCTCAGTTACCAATTTAAGAGGCACATGACTGTAAAGTACACTGAAGGACTCTGACAATTAGTTCTGCCAAATCTTTCGTGGACATAGAAGGAACACCTTAGAGACAGTCTCAGCTTTCCAGACAGGGCCTGTCAGAGGGAGGGTAATGGCTGCCACTTCACATCTCTTCCCTAAGGGCTATTTTTTCATTTTCCCTACATTTTAGCTTTTAGATGACATTCAGAGGACAATTTGGCTGCTTCTTGTTGATAAAAGGTCATTAGGTCTTCAAAGGTAGAGATGGTATAGTACTTTTATTTTGTATCCTCCCAAGAAACAATTCTATATGCAGTGGGCAAGCGATCAGCGAGGGGGACGAGCATGGGGACAGCAGGACGGAGGAGCTGCCCTCTGGAGCCCAGCCAAGTGCAGAAGGAAAGAGGGTCAGGAGGGGGTCAGGAGAATAAGAAAGTGATGACCTGCCCACTGGGGATACAGCGGGGAGAGTGGGGGCGATGATTCCTCTACTTTTCTGTGAGCTGAAAATTTTCAGTACTTTTATAAGCAATTTCATAGTGAAAGGCTGAATAAAAAGGCAGGAAGAGGGAGAAGTAAGACCTGGCAGGTGTTCTGAGGGCTTCTCCAATAATACTTGCTGGTGGCCTAGACCTACGCTGTCCAATACGGTAGCTACTAGCCAAATGTGGGAATTTAAGTTTAAATTAATTAAAATCAGAATCCAATTCTTATTTGTGTAGTTGCACTAGCCCCATTTCAGTGTTCAATAATCCCATGTTGCTAGTGGCTACATTTGAACATGGTAGATTATAGAACATTTCCATTACCGCAAGTCATAGAGGGCAGTACTGGTTTAGGTCTGAACTGGGAAGGCAAAGGAGGAACTCAAGCGGGATTCTTAGATTCTAGGCTTGAGCAACAGAGAGAATAGTGATAGCAAGAGCTGAGATGAGAGGGGCTGGGAGTGAAGCAGATTCGCAGTTCTATTAATGCACATGTCATACTTCAGATGACTGTAAAGTAACTAACAGATGTGAGAGCCTGCAACTGGGGTGGGGGACAATTCAGGGCTGGAGGTAAAGTGGTGGCCACGAGCTTACAGTCAGCAGCTGGGGCATGGGGTTAGGTGAGGGTCATTTGGAGAAGCAGCAAAGATAGAAAAGGGCTGAGGACCCAGCCTGTGGGTCCCCCCACATTTAGAGACCAGGAAGAAGACAGTGAACCAGGAAGGGAGACTGAAAAGCATGGCCTAGTGAAGGAGGAAGAGCAAGAGGGCATGGCAGCCAGAAGACAGGTAGAAATTCAGTTTCAAGACAGAGAAGGGGACCCTCTGACAAATGCTGTTCACAGATGGAGTGTGATGGGGTCAGAGAACTGACTGTGGGATCCCACAGAATGGAGAGAAGAGGTGACCATGCAATGTGCAGTTTGGGGAGAGAAACGGGAATAAAAGCCTAAATGGAGTGGGTTATAAGAAGAGTGAGGTAAGCAACTGTCAGCAGCAGGGACAGAAAGCTCTTCTGAGGAGCTCAGGTGCAAAGAGACAGAGACACCAGGGCCAGAGCTGGGACATGGCAGGAAAGGGGGGGGGGTGCCTTTTAAAAACAATGGAGCTCTTAAGGAATGTCTGCAGGCTGATGGGCATGATCCCCCAGGCAAAAGAAAACTGAAAATGTCAGAGAGAGGACAGTGGATGAACCACACCCTGGAGCAGGCTGAGAGGGGACAACTTCAGTGCACAGGGGGAGGGGCCAGCCTTAGACAGAAGGAAAGACAGATAAGAGCACGAAAATAACCCAAGCAGCAAGCAAACAAAAATCAATTTGAACTTAGGTTCCCTGCAGCTTTCTGCCCAGCATCCACCAGGCAGAAGGTCACCACACTTGGACTCACCCGTTCCACTTTATCCCTCGTTGTCCAGGGCTCAAATGGACTCATTTCAAAGAGTCGTGCTAGCAGTCTGGAGAAAGGAATCAATATGGTACATGCGGTAAGTGTCTCTATGCCCCACATTCAGGCTGGCCTATGAGAACCACAGGGACACGGGCTGCTGCTGACGCAGGAATCCACAGGGTACTTTTCTAAGAAAATAACCAACATCCTGGCACCACTTTTGAGCTAACCCAGCCTGACCTCTGTAACCGCTGGCACTCCTTGTTCTCCACCAAAGGGACGATGAATCTTAAAAATTAAAATAAAGCCACCACCGCTGACAAAACAAATAAAAAAGATCCAACATTCAGTGAAATCTGTCTAATTTAATCTAATTTCAGCCTGAACCACCCAAATACGCTTCTGTTAAGGACCCGAGGCAAGCGGAGCAGTGTGCAAGAGATGAATCACAGCCCTTGAAAGCAGGGCCCCGGGAACCAAAGAACCCCAAAGGAGAGAAGCTGGGCTCTAGGTTCCAATCAGGAAGCAGACACAAGCCCGAGCACAAGAGGGGCTCCTGCTCTGATTAATGCCTTTTCTTCACTCAAGAAAACTGGGTTTCTTTACCTGTCATCAAGTTCCTACCTTAAGTATCCTCAGGGCAGTGGGTATTAAGCATCTGAGGTACCCTAGGAACCCCTGGGGGTCCCCACAGAGGACTGGGGCAAAGGCTGGGGGAATAAGCTCTGAGCATCACCCACCACCACAGACCAGCTCTGCTTCTGTCAGATTCACCTAGTGGGCCTACATGTAAAAAGTCGCTGAATGCAGGGTTCCACAGCTTTTTAAAAACCTGGAAAACATCATCCCAACAAGTCACAGAAAAATGAAAAAGGAAGCCAAAGACTGCTCAGAAGCGCTCCAGAACATATAAAGTTTCCGATTCCAGAAAACCTGTTCTGATGGCAGAAAAAGGCACTTTATTGGGCTCACATAGCTTAACAAAAACACCCTGTACAAACCTTCAACACTGTGCTCTGGTTCTAAGCCAATCGATTACTTATGGCGTCTACATTAGTGTCCCCTGGGGGCCATGGCATGTGCATACGCCAAGTCCACTCTAACTGAATTTTCTGCACACCCAGGAGTAGCTCCCAGCATGTGGCTCACGCCCCTCTGCTGCACGGGAGCCACCGGCACAATGCCGTATTGACTCTGCATGCTTTTTAATCCTGTATCTTATTTGACTTTTCTGCAGCATTTCACTCCACAGATATTAACAAAGTGCCTACTGTGTGCCAAGCAATGCATGAGGTGCTGCAGATACTGATATGAACAAACAGCGATGTTCTCCTCCAAACAGTCACCCCCTCCTTAAAACATCCCTTCCCTCTGGTGTCTAAGCGTCCAATCTCTTCATCTTTCACTTAAAAGAGCTGATTACCTCTTTTAGTCTCTGATAAATTTCTCTTACTCTGCTCGTCCTTTAAGTGAAAGTACTCCTCACACTCGTTCTCAGCCCCCATCTTCCACGCACAACCCACTCTTCCCTACCTACCTCAGTCACTAAAAGTACTAAAGGAGGACAAGATATTCTGGAAGATTGAAATCTCAGTAAGTATTAGCATCACACTGCATTGTTTTCTGACACCTCTGACAGATCATAAGAATTTTGAGGATTTACTGTAACTCTGAGTCCCCAGAGCAAAAACTAAGACATAGTGGGCACCCAGTAAACACCTGAGAATGACTGACTGAGCCAACAAATGAAGGAGGGGACTGCCCTGGTGGTTCTTTCTTTTCTTTTATTATGACACACAATCTTATGAAGGTTTCACATGAACAACACTGTGGTTTCAACATTCATTTATACTGTCAAGCCCTCACCCCCTCCATTGCAATCACTGTCTATCAGCATTATAAGATGCTATAAAGTCGGATTAAAGATGGCGGCGTGAGAGGTGAGACAGAGGCTTCCTCCTAAAACCGCATATAATATGAAAACAAAGCTACTACAACTACTCTTGAAAGAGCAATGGGAAAGAGGACTACAACAAACTGCATACACCTGGAGACAAGAGCAGCCCTCACAGAAAACGGTAATGTACTAAAGCTGTGGTCCTGCAGGATCCAAGCCCTTCCCCCACCCCAGCTCACCGGCAGGAGGAACAGGAACAGAGCTGAGAGGGAGTGGAGAACAGGGACTGCTTAGTACCTAACTCTGGAGATCTACTCTGGGAGCACAAACCTACATTTCATGGTGCTTGCATGATGCTCTTGTAATTAGGAGCTTGGAAAGCTAAGACAGGCGGAGTTCCTGGAGAGACTAAGATCCCGGCTGCCTGTGAGATCAGGGATCCATACCCAGCTTCTCCAGGACAGGGGAGGTGCAGGCAGTCTGACAGACTTCCTGGCAGGGAGGACCTTGGAAGGAGGCCTGCTGAGGGGGCAAGGACTGCACGGAGCTTGCTGCTCGGGAGAAAGGACAGGTGGACAGGATTGTCCGGGTGCACTCTGCCCAGCAGATTGGGGGTTTTCTGATCTTCAGGTGTGCCAGCTCCCTGGCTGCCTGCACAGCTCCAGGAACCCCTTCTGTGACAGGCAGACTAGTGCACCTTTCGCCTGGCCTGCCCCACCGGGCTTGCAAACCTGGAAGCCCTTCCCTGGTGTTGGGCCAAACGGAGGGAGGATCTGTCTACAGCAACTTAAAAGGCAAAGCACAGAGGCTTATACCTGTGTGCTCAGCCCACCGGTTCAGGCAGTGGAGACAGGCATAGCAGCCAGGAACCAGGAAACAGCCCTTTCCTCCCCCGAGGCACCAATACCACTCCCCTACAATCCCTGACATTGCTTCAGGGGCTGAGCAGCACCAGAGAGTAGAGCTTCTGGGCACTAGAGGGCTCCATACACAAATATGAAACGCGAAAGGAACCTGGTCCAGAGTAAAATTACAAACACAACACCTGAGAAAGATTTTAATGATATGGACCTTATGACTCTCCCTGAAAGGGAG
>JAQQAC010003801.1:5104085-5154178 GCA_029783875.1 Phataginus tricuspis
AAAGCTTTTCATCTAAGATCGGGAACAAGACAGGGATGCCCACTCTCTCCACTGTTATTCAACATAGTACTGGAGGTCCTAGCCACGGCAATCAGACAAAACAAAGACATACAAGGCATCCACATTGGTAAAGAAGAAGTCAAATTGTCACTATTTGCAGATGACATGATACTGTACATAAAAAACCCTAAAGACTCCACTCCAAAACTACTAGAACTAATATCTGAATTCAGCAAAGTTGCAGGATACAAAATTAACACACAGAAATCTGTTTCTTTCCTATACACTAATGATGGACTAACAGAAAGAGAAATCAGAAAAACAATTCCATTCACAATTGCACCTAAAAGAATAAAATACCTAGGAATAAACCTAACCAAGGAAGTGAAAGACCTGTCCTCTGAAAACTACAAGACACTCCTAAGAGAAATTAAAGAGGACACTAACAAATGGAAATTCATCCCATGCTCTTGGCTAGGAAGAATAAATATTGTCAAAATGGCTATACTACCAAAAGCAATCTACAGATTCAACGCATCCCTATCAAACTACCAACAACTTTCTTCAATGAACTGGAACAAATAATTCTAAAATTCATATGGAACCACAAAAGACCCCGAAGAGCCAAAGCAAATCTGAGAAGGAGGAATCAAACAGGGGGAATTACACTCCCTGACTTCAAACTCTACTACAAAGCCACAGTAATCCTGACAATTTGGTACTGGCACAAAAACAGACCCACAGACCAGTGGAACAGAATAGAAAATCCGAACATTAACCCAAACATTTACAGCCAATTAATATTTGATAAAGGAGCCTTGGATATACAATGGGGAGATGACAGCCTCTTCAGCAGCTGGTGTTGGAAAAACTGGACAGCTACATGTAAGAGAATGAAACTGGACTACTGTCTAGCCCCATACACAAAGGTAAACTCAAGGTTGATCAAAGACCTGAATGTAAGTCATGAAATCATAAAACTCTTAGAAAAAAACATAGGCAAAAATCTCTTGGACATAAACATGAGTGACTTCTTCATGAACATTTTCCCCTGGGCAAGGGAAACAAAAAGCAAAAATGAACAAGTGGGACTATATCAAGGTGAAAACCTTCTGTACAGCAAAGGACACCATCAGTAGAACAAAAAGACATCCTACAGTATGGGAGAATATATTCATAAATGATGCATCTGAGAAGGGGTTGACATCCAAAATATATAAAGAATTCACGCACCTTCACAAACAAAAAGCAAATAATACAATTAAGAAATGGGCAGAGGACATGAATAGACACTTCTCTAAAGAAGAAATTCAGATGGCCAACAGGCACATGAAAAGATGCTCCACATCGCTGGTCATCAGAGAAATGCAGATTAAAACCACAATGAAATATCACCTCACATCAGTGAGGATGGCCAACATCCAAAACACAAACAACAACAAATGTTGGCGAGGATGTGGAGAAAAGGGAACCCTCCTACACTGCTGGTGGGAATGCAAATTAGTTCAACCATTGTGGAAATCAGTATGGAGGTTCCTCAAAAAACTCAAAATAGAAATACCATTTGACCCAGGAATCCCACTCCTAGGAATTTAGCCTAAGAATGCAGCAGCCCAGTTTCAAAAAGACAGATGCACCCCTATGTTTATCGCAGCACTATTTACAATAGCCAAGAAATGGAAACAGCCGAAGTGTTCATCAGTAGATGAATGGATTAAGAAGATGTGGTACATATACACAATGGAATATTATTCAGTCATAAGAAGAAAACAAATCCTACCATTTGCAACAACATGGATGGAGTTAGAGGGCATTATGCTCAGTGAAATAAGCCAAGCCAAAAAAGACAAGTATCAAATGATTTCACTCATATGTGGAGTATAAGAACAAAGAAAAAAACTGAAGGAACAAAACAGCAGCAGACTCATAGAACCCAAGAACGGACTAATAGTTACCAAAGGGAAAGGGACTGAGGAAGATGGGTTGGAAGGGAGGGATAAGAGGGTAAAAGGGGTATTACGATTAGCAGACGTAAGGTAGCGGGGACACGGGGAGGGCTGTAGAACTCAGAGAAGACAAGTAGTGACTCTATAGCATCTCACTACGCTGATGGACAGTGACTGTAATGGGGTTGGTGGGGGGTGAGCTGATGAAGGGGGTAGTTTAATCACCATAATATTGCACATGTAACTGTAGATTAATGATACCAAAATAAATTGTAAAAAAAAAAAAGGTGCTATAAAGTCATTACTTGTCTTCTCCATGCTGTACTGCCTTCCCTGTGACCTACCTATATTATGATTGCAAATTATAGTGCTCTTCAACCCCTCTCTCTCCCCACCCCCCCCCCCACACCTGCCCCCCCCCTTGGTAACTCTTAGTTCCTCCTTGGAGCCTGTGAGTCTGCTGCTGTTGTTCCTTCAGTTTTGCTTCATCGTTACACTCCATAAATGAGGGAAATCATTTGGTACTTGTTTTTCTCGGCCTGGCTTATTTCACTGAGCATAATACTCTCTAGCTCCACCTATGTTGTTGCAAATGGCAGGATCTGTTTCTTTTTATGGCTGAATAATATTCCATTGTGTATATGTACCACCTCTTCTTTATCCATTCATTTGCTGATGGACACTTAGGTTGCTTCCATATCGTGGCTATTGTAAAAAGTGCTGCAATAAACATAGGGGTGCATATGTCTTTTTGAATCTGAGATCTTGCTTTCCTTGGGTAAATTCCTAGGAGTGGGATTCCCGGGTCAAATGGTATTTCTATTTTCAGTTTTTTGAGGAACCTCCATACTGCTTTCCACAATGATTGAACTAGTTTACATTCCCACCAGCAGTGGAGGAGGGTTCCCCTTTCTCCGCATCGTCACCAGCATTTGTTGTTCCTAGTCTTTTCTATGTTGATCATCCTAACTGGCGTGAGGTGATATCTCATTGTGGTTTCAATTTGCATTTCCCTGATAATTAGTGATGTGGAGCATCTTTTCATGTATCTGTTGGCCATCTGAATTTCTTCTTTGGAGAAGTATCTGTCGATATCCTCCGCCCATTTTTTAATCGGGTTATTTGCTTTTTGGGTGTTAAGGCGTGTGAGTTCTTTATACATTTTGGATGTTAACTCCTTGTCGGATAAGTCGTTTACAAATATATTCTCCCATACTGTAAGATGCCTTTCTGTTCTGCTGATGGTGTCCTTTGCTGTACAGAACATTTTCAGCTTAATGTAGTCTCATTTATTCATTTTTGCTTTTGTTTCCCTTGCCTGAGGAGATGAATTCAGGAAAAAGTTGCTCGTGTTTATATTCAAGAGATTTTTGCCTGTTTTCTTCTAAGAGTTTTATGGTTTCGTGATTTACATTCAGGTCTTTGATCCATTTTGAGTTTACTTTTGTGTATGGAGTGAGATAGTAATTCAGTTTCATTCTCTTACATGTAGCTGTCTAGTTTTGGCAACACCAGTTATTGAAGAGGCTGTCATTTCCCCACTGTATATCCATGGCTCCTTTATTGTATATTGACCATATATGCTTGGGTTAATATCTGGGCTCTCTAGTAGGTTCCATTGGCAGATGGGTCTGTTTTTGTGCCAGTATCAAATTGTCTTGATTACTGTGGCTTTGTAGTAGAACTTGAAGTCGGGTAGTGTAATCGCCCCACCTTTGTTCTTCCTTCTTAGGATTGCTTTGGTATTCAGTGTCTCTTGTGGTTTCATATGAATTTTAGAACTATTTGTTCTAGTTCATTGAAGAATGCTGTTGGTATTTTGATAGGGATTGCATAGAATCTGCAGATTGCTTTCGGCAGGATGTCCATTTTGACAAAATTAATTTTTCCTATCCATGAACACGGGATGAATTTCCATTTATTGGTATCTTCTTTAATATCCCTCATGTGTCTTGTAGTTTTCAGGGTATAGGTCTTTCACTTCCTTCATTACGTTTATTCCTAGGTATTTTATTCTTTTTGATGCAATTGTGAATGGAATTGTTTTCCTGATTTCTCTTTCCCGTAGTTCATCATTAGCGTATAGGAACGCAACAGATTTCTGTGTATTGATTTTGTATCCAGCAACTTTGCTGAATTCAGATATTAAGATCTAGTAGTTTTGGAGTGGATTCTTTAGGGTTTTTTATGTACAATATCATGTCATTTGCAAACAGGGACAACTTAACGTCTTTACCAATCTTGATGCCTTTTATTTCTTTGTGTTGTCTGATTGTCGCACCTAGGACCCCCAGGACTATGTTGAATAAATGTGGGGAGAGTGGGCATCCTTGTCTTATTCCCGATATTAAAGGAAAAGCTTTCAGCTTCTCGCTGTTAAGTATAATGTTGCCTGTGGGTTTGTCATATATGGCCTTGATTATTTTGAGGTACTTGCCCTCTATATAACCATTTTGTTGAGAGTTTTTATCATGAATGGATGTTTAATTTTGTCGAACGCTTTTTCAGCATCTGTGGATATGATCACGTGGTTTTTGTCCTTTTTGTTGATATGGTAGATGATGTTGATGGATTTTCAAATATTGTACCATCCTTGTATCCCTAGAATAAATCCTACTTGATCATGATGAGTGAGTGATCTTTTTGATGTATTTTTAATTCAGTTTGCTAATATGTTCATTAGGGATATTGATCTTAAGTTTTCTTTTTTTGTGGTGTCTTTGCCTGGTTTTGGTATTAGAGTGATGCTGGTCTCATAGAATGAGTTTGGAAGTATTCCCTCCTCTTCTACTTTTTGTAAAACTTTGAGAAGGATGGATATTAGGTCTTCACTAAATGTTTGATAAAATTCAGTGATGAAGCCGTCTGGTTCAGGGATTTTGTTCTTAGGTAGTTTTTTGATTACCAATTCAATTTTGTTGCTTGTTCAGATTTTCTGTTGCTTCCTGGGTCAGCCTTGGAAGATTGCATTTTTCTAGAAAGTTGTCCATTTCTTCTAAGTTATCCAGCTTTTTAGCATATAATTTTTCATAGTATTCTCTAATAATTCTTTGTATTTCTATGGTGTCCATAGTGATTTTTCCTTTTTCATTTCTGATTCTGTTTATGTGTGTAGACTCTCTTTTTTCCTTAATTAGTCTAGCTACGGGTTTATCTATTTTGTTTATTTTCTTGAAGAACCACCTCTTGCTTTCATTGATTCTTTTTATTGTTTTAATCTTCTAAATTTTTTTAATGCTGTAATCTTTATTATGTCCCGCCTTCTACTGACTTTGGGCTTCTTTTGTTCTGTTTCTAGTTTCATTAATTTTGAATTTAGACTGTTCATATGGGATTGTTATTCTTTCCTGAAGTAGACCTGTATTGCAATATACTTTCCTCTTAGCACGGCCTTCTGAGTTCCACAGATTTTGCGGTGTTGAATTATTGTTGTCATTTGTCTCCACATAGTGCTCAATCTCTGTTTTTATTTGGTCATTGATCCACTGATTATTTAGTAACACGTTGTTAAGCCTCCATGTATTTGTGGGCTTTTTTGTTTTCTTTGCATAACTTATTTCTATTTTCATACCTTTGTGGTCTGAGAAGCCAGCTGTTACAATTTCCACCTTTTTGAATTTACTGAGGCTCTTTTTGTGGCCTAATATATGATCTATTCTTCAAAATGTTCCATATGCACTTGAGAAGAATGTGCATCCTGCTGCTTTTGGGTGGAGTGTTCTCTAGACGTCTGTTAGGTCCATCTGTCCTAATGTGTTGGTCAGTGTCTGTGTCTGTTCTTTGGAGTGAGTGGTGTGTTGAAGTCTCCTAAAATGAATGCACTGCATTCTATTTCTCCCTTTAATTCTGTTAGTATTTGTTTCACATATCTAGGTGATCCTGTGTTGGGTGCATAGATATTTATAATGGTTATATCCTCTTGTTGGACTGCCCCTTTATCATTATGTAATGTCCTTCTTTCTCTCGTTACTTTGAAGTCTATTTTGTCTGGTACAAGAAGTGCAACTCCTGCTTTTTTCTCCTTATTAGTTTCATGAAATATCTGTTTCCATCCCTTCACTTTTAGTCTGTATATCTTTGCTTTTGAAGTGAGTCTCTTGTAGGCAGCCTATAAATGGGTCTTATTTTTTTATCCATTCAGTAACTCTATGTCTTTTGATTGGTGCTTTCAGACCAATTAAATTTAGGGTGATTATCGATAGGTATGTACTTATTGACATTGATTCGTGGTTACCAAAGATCCAGGAGTAACTTCTTACTATCTAACAGTCTAATTTAACTCACTTACTATGCTATTACAAACACAAACTAAAGGTTCTTTTTAAAAAAATTTTTTCCTCCTTTTTATTCCTCCTCCATTCTTTATATATTAGGTATCATATTCTGCACTCTTTGTCTATACCCTGACTGACTTTGGAGGTAGCTGATTTGATTTTGCATCTGCTTGGTAATTAATTGTTCTACTTTCTTTACTGTGATTTTATTTCCTCTGGTGACAGCTATTTATTCTTGGGAACCTTTCCATCTATTACAGTCCCTCCAAAATACACTGTAGAGATGGTTTGTGGGAGGTAAACTCTCTCTCAGCTTTTGCTTATCTGGAAATTTTTTAATCCCTCCTTCAAATTTAAATGATAATTTTGCCAGGTAGAGTATTCTTGGTTCAAGGCCCTTTTGTTTCATTGCATTAAATATATCATGCCACTCCCTTCTGGCCTGTAAGGTTTCTGTTGAGAAGTCTGATGATAACCTGATGAGCTTTACTTTATATGTGATCCTTTTTCTCTCTTTGGCTGCTTTTAATTCTGTCCTTATCCTTGATCTTTGCCATTTTAATTATTATACATATTGGTGTTGTCTTCCTTGGGTCCCTTGTGTTGGGAGATCTGTGCACCTCCATGGCTTGGGAGACTATCTCCTTCCCCAGATTGGGGAAGTTTTCAGCAATTACCTCCTCAAAGACATTTTCTATCCCTTTTTCTCTTTTTCTTCTGGTACCCCTGTAATGCGAATATTGTTCCATTTGGATTGGTCACACAGTTCTCTCAATATTCTTTCATTCCTAGAGATCCTTTTTTCTCTCAGTGCCTCAGCTTCTTTGTATTCCTCTTCTCTAATTTCTATTCCATTTACATCTTTTCTACTACATCTAATCTGCTTTTAAATCCCTCCATTGTATTTTTCATTTCAGATACTGCATTCCTGACTGAATCTCAGTCCTGAGTTCTTAAATATTTTCTGTATCTCCATGTGCATGTTTATGATTTTTATTTTGAAATCTTTCATGAAAACTGATGAGTTCAGTTTCATTTGGCCTTTTCTGTTGTTTGTGGGATTTTGATTTGAACCAGGTTCCTTTCACGTTTCTTATTTCTATGTGGCGCTCTCTAGTGCCCAGAAGCTCTACTCTCTTGGACTGCTCAGCCCCTGGAACGATGTCAGGGGTCATAGAGGAGTGGCGCTGGTGCCTGGGGGGAGGAAAGAGCTGTTTCCTGCTTCCCCACTGCTGTGCCTGTCTCCACTGCCAGAACCAGTGGGCTGAGTACACAGGTGTAAGCCTCTGTGCTTTAAGTTTGTAACTGCCGTAGGCGGGGCCTCCGTCTGGCTGGCCTGATGCCAGGGCAGGGGCTGCTAGTTTGCAAGCCAGTGCCAGCCGGGAGGAAGACGCAGCAGGCTGCGTATCACGGTGGGAGGCCTCGGAGTTGGGTATCCAGCCAGGGGGATGGAGCACCTGAAGCTCCTAGAAGTTCTCAACCTGCTGGGCAGAGTGCACCCAATTTCATCCACCTGTTCTTTCTCCTGAGCAGCAAATTCTGTGCAATCCTTGCTCCTTTAGCAGCCCTCTCTCTGTTAGGAAGTCTCTCAGACTGCCCGCCTTTCTTTTGTCCCAGAGCAGCCAGATGTGGATCCCTATTTTCCACAAGCTGCTGGAATCTCAGTCTCTCCAAGTATTCCGCCCATCTTAGCTTTCCAACCCCACTAATCTCGAGAGCACCATGCAATATATTTTCATGGTCCAAAAACAGATCTCTGGGTGTTCAGCAGTCCTAGGCCTCCAACCCCTCCCTGCTCCGTTTCTCTTCCTCCTGCCAGTGAGCTGGGGTTGGGGAAGGGCTTAGGTCCCACCAGATCACAGCTTTGGTACGTTACCCTTTTCCATGAAGTCTGTTCTTTTCTCCAGGTGTATGCACTCTGACACAGCCTTCTTTCCTATTACTCTTTTAGGATTAGTTGTATTAACTATATTTTCATATTGTATGTGGTTTTGGGAGGAGGCCTCTGTCTCATGCAGCCATCTTTAATCTTGACCTGTTTTGCTTTGTTTTTATACTCTACAAATGAGTTGTGTCATTTGGTAGTTGTCTTTCTCCACCTGACTTATTTCACCAAGCATAATACCTTCTAGCTCCATCCATGCTGTTGAAAATTGTAGGATTTTTCTTTTTATGCCTGAATAATACTCTATTGTGTATATGTACCATATTTTCTTTATCCATTCATCTATTGATTGCCCTCGTGGTTCTTAAGACAATCTCTAACAAACAGGATGTGAAAGCTGACCTGACCAGACCACTAGTGGGACATGATCACCCTGAGGTCTAAACTTACAAAGGGAAGAGGTGAACCAAGAAGCCAGGAAAGAAGATAAGGTGACCCAGTCTGTGTCAGCCTGTTCCTTCCCCCACTATGAGATGACTATGCTCCTTCCCCCACTACATGGTCAGCCTCTTCTTCCCCAATTACATTGTCAGCAGCCTGCTCCTTCCCCCACTATGTGCTCAGCCTGTTGTTCCCCACTACATGGTCAGCCTGCTACTTCCCCCACTAAGTGGTCAGCATGCTTCAATAAGAAAGGGGCCCTTTCCTACAGCTGGGTGAGTGCTATGGAATGAAGGAAACCTGGTTGCTCCCTTACACAACCTGCTGAGCAAGACACTTTTCCAAATGGAAACTTAATGGTTTCTAACTGGAGGATTTAAAGACTTGCAGATTTCATTTCTCAACACTCATTGTTTTTCTCCCCCATAGAATCTATGTTTCCCTTTGTTAGGCACCCCTCATTCTTTCCTGGACTAATGTCAGGACCCCACGAGCACCCCTTAGTTAGAGATTCAGAGATTTCACTGACGTACCTAAATAGACACACTCCCTGAGGCCCTAAGTGAGAGCACCACCAAGTATACTGAGTTAGCTCTATTTTAGAAGGCCCAGAAAGAAGCATTTTACTTACTGATAGGCAAAACGTGGCAAA
Organism: Phataginus tricuspis; assembly: GCA_029783875.1. Classification (NCBI taxonomy): domain Eukaryota; kingdom Metazoa; phylum Chordata; class Mammalia; order Pholidota; family Manidae; genus Phataginus; species Phataginus tricuspis. The sequence continues at coordinate 5,113,284 of JAQQAC010003801.1, forward strand.
GGATATGGGAGGAAGGGTCTGTGAGCCACAGCAAAAATATATTGCACCAGGTCAAAAAGCACATACCGATTGGGCCTACAAAAAGAAAATTGACATCTCTTCAAATGGCTTGCTCCCTACAAATTTTCTTTCTTAATTAACAAAATAATAGTTTTTCTTATGAAAAAGGAAACACATGCAACATAGTAAATACAGATTAGCACAAAGAAAAAACCACCCATAATCACACCAAAGATAAAGTTAATACATATATATCTTTCTTATCCCTGCAGATACATTTTCTTTTTGTAAATATTAGGTTACACATGCCAGCCCATTCTGTAATGTCTTTTTCACTTAACATTAAATCACAATTTTCTGTTACTAAACATTATAGTGCATGTCTAATGATTGCACATATTATGTTGCATATAATCCTATTTTACTAATTGCCAGTTTTGAGATATTTAAGCTAGTAAAACTATTTTTCCTGTATAAAATAATGCCTTCATGAACGGTCTTGTAGTGCATATTTGTACTCATCCATAAATATGTATCTGTAATACATTCTGGAAGTGCAACTAGCTCAAAGTATATTTGGAAATTTTAAGACTTTCATTGAATTTTTCCAAACTACCTTCCAAAAAGGTTGTATCAATTTATATCCTCACCAAAAATGAGTTTAGTCATAGAAAATAAACAAAATTTTACCCATGTGCCAGGTAAAAAAGGTACCTCAATATTTTAATTTACATCATTTTAATACTAGAATCTTCATGTATTTTTGACCATTTATACTTCTTTTTCTCTTTCCTCCTCGAGTCCCTTTCTATAAATGATGTGAAAGAATCCTTTCTATTTTAATGATATAGTTGGAAATATCTTCTATTGTTTGTATCATGCCTTTTAGTGTTTGTTTTGTGGAACACAAATTTAAACATTTCACTTAATCAAAACTATTGATTTCTTTTACTTTATAGTTTGGTCTTACATTTTTATTTAGAAAATCCCTCTACAGTCTCCAGTGACATAAACTTCCAAATATTTTTCCTAATGCTATTGTTTTTGTTTTTTTAACACATAAAATAAGTTCCTCCTGCAACACATTTTTGTATTGATATAAAGATGTAGCACCACTTGATTAATAATTGCCCTGGTGACACCCTTTTCCCATATAAGTGTCACCCTCATAACATCCTGTATTCTTAAATATCTTTGAGACTATTTCTGGACTTTTATTCTATTCCACTGATCTGAATAGCTCTGTACTGGTATAACAAAACTTTATTGATTATCACTGCTTATAACACACTTAAATATCTCTTCACCCATTTTCCTAATTCTTTTTGCCTCAGAAAGGCCGGGAAAACTGAGAACTGAATGAAGGTGATATTTTCATCAAAACAAAACAAAACAAAACAAAAATGTCAGCTAGGGGAACTGTCAGACAAAGCCCCCAAGTAGCTTCCTTCAAATTCTAGAAGGATGTAAAAGAATCATTGCAGGCATAAAATATATGCTATGCCAAAGAACACTCTGTCATACAATGACAAGCGATACTGGTATCATGGGTAAACTATATGAATACACTTGCTCTGCAGCTGTTCTAAAGCACTTTGTGTTCCATTAACTGTGACTCAAAGACTGGTGTAAGTGCCCCTGCTCACGGAGAAAGGTACGCTAAAGCCTGTGTCCCTCCCTGCTTGGACTTCATGGTTCAGCATTGTAGTCTTTGTTTTTACAAACAGCCTGAGCAAAACCTTGTCCCCCAGACCTGTCTCAACTATTCTAGTGCAGTAAAACCCCTAGTCTGGTTAGCCCAAGTCTCCACCTTCTTTGTGCCTGAACCCCCAGCAAGTCGAGTTGTAAAGAAAATTAAAATACAACAGGGCTAATGCCTCACCTTACAGTTTTGATCACTGACTTCAAATGGGAGACTCAGCTCCACTCTGTCATCCTACTATGCTCTCCTAGAAGTGCTCTTTTCCTGTCCTCTCAGGGAATATTTCCTTATCTTCCGTCCTCAGATCTTCTGTACTGCCCCGACCCACACTGCCTTCTAGCTGATGATCTCCTCACTTGTCCTTTCATCATGCTCTTAATGGTGTCTTTAGAAGTACAATTTTTGTACTTTCAATGAAGTCTAATTTATCATTTTTTTCTTTTATAGAATATGCTTCTGATGTTAATCCTAAAAAATCTTTACCTGAGCCAAGGTCCAGAAGATTTAAAACTTTTCTTCCAAAAGTTTTATAGTTTTAACTCTTATATTTAGATTTCTGATCTACTTTGAGATAATTTTTCACATATAATGTAAAGTAAGGGTCTGCGTTGATCTTTTTTCATGTGGATATCCCAATATCGTTTGTTGAAGACTCTTTTCCCCATGTGACCTTTGTCAAAAATCAATCATCCATAACCATAAAGGTTGAGATCTAGACCATCAGTTCTGTTTAATTAATCTATATGTCTATTCTTAATGCCAATCCCACACAGTCTTTCTACCTGTAGCTCCCAAGTTTTAAAACTGAGAAGCTTAAGTGCTCCAACTTTATTCTTTGTCAAAATGGTTTGGCTATTGTGGGTTTTTGAATTTAGAATCAGTTTGTCAATTTCTGCAAAAAGGCCTGCTTGAATTTTCACAAGATTAAATTGAATACATAGATCAATGTGGGGAAAACTGCCATTTTAACAATAATGACTCTTCCAATCCATGAACATGAGATGTCTTCTCATTTATTTAGTCATCTTTAATTTCTCTCAACAATGATTTATTTTCAGTAGACAGGTTTTATATCTCTTTTGTTAAATTTATACTTATGTGTTTCATTCTTTCTGATGCTGTGGTGACAGGTCCTGGGCCACTTACAATGTGGATTTGGTACTTTTCAATTTGGAAGATTTGAGTCATAGTTTTTCAGTTTCATTTAATTCAGGAAAAGGGTCAGGGACTTAGCTGTGACAGGATTCGGTAATCCCAGGTAGGTAACAGTTTACCTGTGCCCCATTCTTCCTGAAAGCAAATTTCACCAAAGACAACACATGACAAGTGATCCATCTTGCACAGCACTAGTGACCGTACCCTAAACCAGCACCTCCAAACTCCTGGGGGCACTGGGAGAACCCCCCAAAATAACTTCATTTTTCAACTCTACTTACTCCCTAGAAGTTATTGTAATATCCTTTTATACATTAAAAACATCACTGGAACAGTATAAAACCATCCTTGGGGATCACTGGGCTAAGTATGTGTAATAGTCAAGGGCACTGGTTCTCAGACTTCAGGGACAGAAAAATCATTTATTAAAGCTGATTCCCAGGTTTCCTCAAATACTGATTTAATATAAGAATTCATGAAATTCTGATAGTGCTGGCTTTTGGACAGTTCTTTGAGACACACTGGCCTCAGGGCTAAAGGGACTAAGGCTTCTTGAATAAACATAAATGAAGAAAGACTGTAAAAAAATGTAACAAATCAATCTGTTGGTGATGTATTTAAAAATGACTGTTCTTGTAAATCAGTATAACCCTTTCATCTTAACAGGGAGCACAATTTTAAAATTGAACTCTAGCCACTTACCCAACAAAGGCAAAAGTTTTACCTCTGGCATCTGAATCTTTAAGGGCATTAACAATTCCTTTTGATACATCTACAACCTATAAAAAGATCATAACATATGTCTAAGTAATTGCTGAAAGAGAGAGAAACAAGAGAGATGGGGGGAGAGAAAAGAGGGAGGAAGGAAAGCAGACCATATCAATCACAACAAAAAAGCCTGATACATTAAACAACACTGTCTATTTTCAGAATGCTACTTCAAGAACCCACTTCTGAAGAGCTTAAATAATCTCCAACTGGAAGGCCTGCCAAGTACTGGCTCTAGTCAGAGCACAGGTGTCTCCAGGTGGCTGTCAGGCCTTTCTGACTTGCCTCTGCCACTCTCTCCCCACATTATACTTCCTCTCCATTACTGTGCTATTGCAAACTATGAAGCTGAACCACTGCCAATATTCTACCTTTCTAATTTTCAAAAATTACAATTTTATATGGTTTTGGACCTGACGGTTTTCAGCTGGGGCTGATTCTGGCCTCGGGGACACACTTGGCAAATAAATGCCGGGAGACACTTTAATCATTGCAAATGGTGAGGCGGTACTACTGCCATCTGGTGGCCAGAGGCCAGCGATGCCGCTGAACATTCTACGGCAGCCCCTAAACAATTAGTCAGCCCCAAATGTCAACTGTGCAACTGCTGAGAAACCCTTGTTCAACATAATATGGAATCCAACACAGTCTCCCAGCTCTGGGCCCTGTACACACTGTTCCCCAGCATGGAACACTCTTCCCCAATCCCTTCCATCTGATTTTCTCCCAGCAGATGCCATATTCCCTGGGAGGCCTTCCCTGGCCCTCAGGTGTGGTTACGTGTCCTTCTGATGTAATTACATAAAAATTCTTTCCCTGACACAGCACTTCTCACATTGCATAAGTGCTTTGCCGACCGCCTCTGACTGAACGCAGCTTGCGGATAGGAATTGTGTCTGTCTACTTAATATCCCTACATGCCCAGTGACATGGACAGTGCCTAGTTCATTAGGAGTTCAGTGCATTTTTTTAAATGAATGAACAAGTGAAAACTCAGAGAAGACATGTTCCACTTAGGTAAACTAAGAGGCAACCTGCTGGAGCAAGTTGACAAAGAAGAAATGACAGTTACAGGATTAGGATAAAACTAGAAAACTGAACCTGAATCCAAATTCAGCCAAAGCCCTCCATCCAGGATACTTACATACACTGGCTGTTTCACTGTCTTCTTGCCCAAGTAAGTAAGAGGTACACCACCAAACCAACGAGCATCTGGCAGAAAAAAAGAGAATTATTCTTAACAGGTCTAAACTGCTGTAAGACCCACCAATCTCCAGCTCCTCCAGATCAGCAAAGCACTTTGCATCATAGAAATAATGAAATAAATGTAGATGACTCTGACGAAGCTAGTGAGCAGCCTTTTGGTTTTCAGACAACACACATGGATGTAAAAAGGCCAGATATTTAAGGATATGGAGAGCAAAGGAAAGCAGTCAAATGGCTTGGCCAACTTGTCTTCTATTCTACAAGGCTAAAAGTATGGCTCTGCCAAGACTGGATTCTAACTGCACCCCATTCAATGGAGTAACAGAGGAATCAATAAATCAGTGATACCAGAAAAAAAATGCTCTTAAAAGTGGAATTTAGTATATGATGAATGCAGTGTCATAAATATGTGGGAAATGGAAATATTATTTAATATATGTTGCAGAAACAATCATTCTTTTTGGGGAAAAAAAAACAAAAACAAATGGTTCACATATCACCATAAACCAAACAATTTCAAGTGGACTAACTGTAAAGGTAAAAAAGCTTTCATGAAAAATTTTCAAAGAAGAAATTACTTATAAGAGCATCTAATAGAATAAAATATAGGAATAAATTTAACTGAGTTGGTTAAAAACTGCATACTGAAAACTATAAAACATTGCTTAAAAAAATTGGTATGACACAAATAAATGGTAAGACATCCTGGGTTCATGAACTGGAAGACAACATAAGATGCCAATACTACCCAAAGTCCCCTATAGTTGGAATGCAATCCCTATCAAAACCCCAATGGTGTTTTTTGCATAAATATAAAAATTCCACCCTAAAATTCATATAGAATCTTAAGAAACCCAGAAAAGCCATAACTATCTTGAAATGAAAAACAAAGTTGGAGGTCTCACACTTTGACTTCAAAATTGATTATAAACTACAGTAATCAAAACAGCACTGTTATCAAAATAATGGCATAAAGACAAACCAATGGAATAGAAATAACCCTTGTATATATGATCAAATGATTTCTCACAAGGTACCAAGACCATTCAGAGGGGAAATGATAAGTCTTCTGAACAATTGATGCTATATGGATATCCACATATAAAAGAATGGAATTGGGGGGACCTGATGAAGGGGGTAGTTTAATAACCATAATATTGCAGATGTAATTGTAGATTAATGATACCAAAATAAATTAAAATAAATAAATAAAAAAGAATGGAATTGGACCCTTCCCTTACACTATATACAAAAAATAACTCAAAAAGGATCACGGACCTAATAATAATAGCTAAAACTGTAAAACCCTTTGGAGAAAACATAGAGGAAAAGCTTCACGATATTGGAGTTAGCCATAATTTCTTGGCTATGACACCAAAACCATAGGCAACAAAAGTAAAAATAGATAAATTGAACTACATCAAAATTAGAAGCTTCTGTGCACCAAAGGATAGAGTGAAAAGGCAACCTACAGAATGGGAAAAATATTTGCAAATCATAGATCTGATAAGGGGTTGCTGTTCAGAATATATAGAGAACTCCTACAATAATAAAAAAAAACCAATTAAAAAATGAGCAAGGGACATAAATAGATGTTTCTACAAATAAAATATACAAATGGCCAACAAGCACATGAAAAAATACTCAGCATCACTAAGCATTAGGGAAATGCAAATCAAAACCACAAGATACGACCTTACACTCAATTACTATCAAAAAAATAGAAAATAACAAGTGTTGACAAGGATATAAACTGGAACCCCCGTTCTGTTGATGGAAACATAAATTGGTATAGCCACTATGGAAAATAGTATGGCAGTTAAAAAGTTAAAAATAGAATTACTATATGATCCAGCAATCCCACTTCTGCATACACACCCCAAAGAAATGAAAGCAGGGTCTCAAAAAGATATTTGCACACCCATGTTCATAGCAGCAGTCACATGTTACAACATGGATGAACCTTAAGGAAATTATGCTAAGAGAAGTAAGCCAGTCACAAAAAGACAAATACCATGTGATTCTACATATATGAGGTACTAATAAACCAGTATTTCATTAACTTTCTTAGTACTTCCAAGGAGGAAGGTCAGAATTCTCTCCCAACACATAAGCGAGTACATAGAGAGGTAATGTAATTCAGTAGAATCAAAAACTAAGCTGGGTTCTTATCATAGACTTTAAAAATGTATTCTCTCCTTCTGCCCCTACAGAAGTACAGGAAAATTATTTTTTCAGCCCTAAAATCTCAGCATTTTGTCAAGTCTGCTCTTCTCTGCCAAGACAAGTCTAATTAGTAAACAAAAAAATAAAAACCCTGAGAGTAGGCATAAACCACTTCCTACCCATGAAAGCACTTTACATACCATTTCCAGTTTCGCAATGGCCAAGTTAATATTTATTAATCCCTAATCATGTTCCACAGAATTTGCTGTTAACAAGGGAAAACCAATTAAATGTATCTGACAAAGTACAATCCTGCCTCTTTGTCTTTCAAAATCAACATCTAACTGACTTGGCAATCCAACTAAAAGTGAGAAGGCAGTTAACAAAGGCTTCATATGAAAAATATGAATGAAGCCACTACTTAAGCACTAGCTGTATGCCCGGTGCTGTGATCAGGCTGCCTCACTGAGTTAACAGACCCCTCTGAGGCAGGCAGGACCATCTCCACTTTACCAGAAGTGACACTGCCACTCGCTGACTTGCCAAAGTCAGAGCTAGCGAGTCCCAGAACCAAACTGGATACCCAGGTCTCCAACTTCCAAGCCCATACTCTTCCCATGAACCTAAGGTGCTGCTTCTGCTACGAAAATCATGAGAAGGACCGTGCTAACCAGGCAAAGATAACCTTTGCGAGAAAATGGCAACTAAAGGAGAAAAAATATAATCTCAGTCTATTAAGTCAGGAACACTGTTAGCTTGTGCTTAACTTTAACTTGGTTAATGGGTATCCTTTCTTTTACTATTAAGAAAGAAAACGTACTTGCAAAATAATTGAGGAATCTATCCTCTCTTCCAAAGATGTCCGATGGTTTTATGATAGTGGCTTCTGGAAATGCCTCTCTCACTTCTTTCTCTCCAACAGCCTAAACAGCCGAACAAACAGGGCTCTGAGACATGTGAACAAAGCTTGCATTCTTTCCACTATCAGGACACCACTTGTATTTCAAAGGCAGTATTTTCCTCCAGATTAAGGTATTATTCATTAAACTCAAATTACTAGAATTTTTTTTTATAACACATAAAAATGCCCTGCCTTTTAGAGCTCTAGTTGGGTTTCTTCCCATGTTTATTCTGTGGAAGCTTACACAGAAAAAGAAAGGAGAAAAATGAGAGTAGAATTTTTCTAGCCTCCATATACCCTGCTAACCACAGATTCTCTGTGTCAACAACCTAGCAGCCTGCCAGAGAAAGGAGAGTGTGTTGGAGCGGGCTGCAGCAGTGGGAACTGCCGTGGTGCACACCTACCCAGAGCAGTAGGGGACAGGGTTATTAATCTTCCGAAGCTCAGCTGTTGTAATGTTGTGACACCCTCACTCACTGTCACCCGCTCACCTCCTGACCAGGCCCGTGCTCCACGCAGACAGCAGTGCCTAGGTCGGTACTCCCTCCCACATACACCCCATCGCCAACCACCAGGGATGCAAATCAAAACCACAGTGAGATCACCTCACACCTGTCAGAATGAGAATGTGCAGAAAGGAGAACCCTGGTACCAACAGCATTATTTAAAAAAAGAAGGAAATCTTGCCACTTGGGACAATATGGTGGATCTTGAGGACATCATGTTAAATGAAATAAATCAGAGAAAGACAAATACTGTATAATCTCACTTACATGTAGAATCTAAAAAAATTTTTAAATCCAAAAAAATGTACTCTTATTTTAGATAAAGATTGGTGGTTGTCAGAGGTGGGCAAAATGGATAAAGGAGTCAAAAGGTACAAAATTCTGGTTTTAAATCAGTCAGTCATGGAATAGAATGTATAGCATGGTGACTATACTTAATACTGTATTGTATATTTGAAAGTTGCTAAAAGAGTAGATCTTCAAAGTTCTCATCACAATAAGAACACATTTGTAACTATATACAGTGATGGATGTTAGCTAGACTTATGGTAGTCATCATTCACAATATATACAAATATCAAATCATTAAGTTGCACACCTAAAACTAACATAATTTATATGTCAATTATATCTCAATCAAAAAAACATATTTTTACCACTGTAAGTTCATGTCAGTTACCAATTTTAACTGGGCCCTCAACAGTTCCTGGAAGTAGTGTTTTCTTCTAACTGGTATACTTTTCCATCCTACAACTTCTCTCGTTTATTCAAATTTCCCCCTTTCTTTCCTCTTCCTTATAGTAAATGATTTCACTTTTTATTTCAAAGAGAAAATACAGCAGCAGAGAAAAACCACCTCATGTTCCCACTACTAAATCTAAAACTCAGGGGCATGAACCAACATTTTCACTTCCTTTCTTACAACAGAGGAGTACAGCCACCTCCAGGGCTCCAGAGCTCACCTCCACTTGCTCAGGAACCTGCCCAATTTACTCTCTCCTCTATCTTCAGTTGCACTCTCTTTACCAGCACCTTCCCATCGCTATTTAAATGTCAAGTTCTTCTGCCTTAAGGGGAAAAAAAAAGTCCAACTCCACATGTACCTCCAGCTTCCTGCTCCCTCCATCCTCTTACCAAACCATTTTAAAATGCTGTCTGCCATGAAAGCCCCACTGCCTCAGCTCTTGCTCCCTACCTGTACTCGGGACTCTGCCCTGACACGTGCACTCAAACCGTTGTTGATAAGGCCACAGATGACCTCCGTGCAGATCCAAGCTGACTGTGCAGGTCTGACCTTACTTTGCTCCTCAGCGGCATTCCCAGGTAACTCCCCCCTCCTCTCAGCGCTGTCATCCCTTGGCTTCCCCAGCCACGTGCTCTCCCAGGTCCCCCCCACCTCACCAGGCCCACTTCTCAGTCTTTTTGTTTTGTTTTTTGGTAGGTGCCTCCTCACCTACCAGACCACGAATCACTGGTATTCCTCTGGGCCTAGTCCAAAGCTCTCAATCTACACATCCTCACTAGGCCATCTTATCCCCTCCCACAGCTTCAATTAATAACAAATGCTGGTGAAACATTAATATCTTCAACCCAGACCTCTCTTTTGGGCTCCAGGATCATAAACACCATTCACCACTGTCACCTGGATGAGGGACACACATCTAAAATGCAGCCCAAGTCACATCCTCACCATCCTCTGGAAAGCAGTGTTTCTCCACCTTTGCTACACACTGGAATTACCTACGGAGAGTCAAACAATACCAGTGCCCAAATTCTATCCCCAGAGATGCTCTTTTCATTGGTCTGGGTGCAGCCTGGGCATCAGGACTTTTTCAAAGCTTCCTCAATGGTTCTAATATGCAGCTCAGGCTAAGAACCACTACCTTGAAGCCTCAAAGCCTTATCCTTCCCCAGCGCCTCTCGCCTTCTTCAACAGTACCACAGCTAACCAGTGGTTTCAGCCAGAAGGCTGGACATCTCTGACTCTTCCCTCTCTCCCCCTTGACTCCAGCCCCAGCGCAAGGCTTGCCCAACAGACACAGAATCAGATGATTCTAGGACTGCTAGGGCAGAGACGGGTTCCCTGGGCTCACCCTTGTTCTCCTCACCGAAGCACAATGAAAATGCTGAGGCCCAAACGTGCTGTCGGCCATTTCTGTGACTATAAGAAACAGAGCAAAAGCCCTGATAAACCTTGGCACCAAGGGGGCTAGAGTTCCCTACTGCTATGTCTTTCAGATACCTGGGTCTATGAATTCCCTTTATGTTTAAGCCAGTTTACAGCGGATTTGCTGATGTTAGAAATTAAATGCTCCTAACTGACGCTGCCTTCTTTCCCCATTCTGTGTTCATGTGGCACACCTGGTGCATCTGGAATCATTTTCCTCGATGGACTAGAAATTAGATGTGGGCTAAGACCATGTCTGTTTTATTTACTACTCTATCCCCAGTGCCTAATCCAGTATGTAGCACTTAGTAGGTGCTTAATAAATAATTTGCTCAATAAAACAATGCAGTGGGTCAAAAAGTTGGAGCCACTGTCATGGAACTCTGTGGTCTGTATCAGTCTGCCCCAAAGCAGGCTCCTGGTGGCAGAAACTAAATGCTGACGGCAGCTCCAGACACTGTAATCCCTGAGTCCCCAATAATAGAGACATTTCAGGTTACAGACTGACTCAAAGCCAGAGTAGTCAATCCCTATGTACAATCTGGATGACAGTGAGGCTTCTGGAAGTATCAGAAGCCTATATACTATGTGGATAGCCACTTTCCCTGGCAAATATTTATCCCTATCATCCTCAGCCTTCACACCACCCCTTCAAGAGTGGCACAGGACCATGACTATGCAAGGGGCCTGGGAAAGAAAGATGATCCTTTAACCTTGGTGGGTGACACAGGTGTGACTCATTCGGCAGAAATCATACTATACCTTTTATGATGTCTATTGTGTAATCCTATTATGCCCCAAGAAACTTTAAGTATTTGACAGCACATAATGATATTGGTCTATCCATCTTTGAAGCCTCTAAGCAAGTTCCCTGCAAACAGAAGGCACTCAACCAAAATGTCAGAACACAACACACATACACACACACAAATACACACACCCAATTCTGGATGTGGAGAATTAAAACCCTTTTCAATTCTGGCTAAGTCAAGGAGAAACCCTTCTCATTTAACTCATGTTTCAAAGGGGCCAAGAAATCCTAGTTCTGCGAACCATTTCCCAAATCAACTTGTCACTTACTTACCTTATTTCTCATATATCTAGAAGAACTTTTAATATCAGCATTCAGATGTGAAACATGAATGAATTTTTCAACTCCAGCGCTCTTGGACACTTGAGCAATTGTCTGAGGAATCTTCACAAAAACATCCTCAAAGTCAAAGTTTCTGGAAGAAAAAAAAAAGGATCAGTTAAGAACACCGGACTCAGGATTCTGTGATAAGCTGGTTTTCATACTACTGCTACATGTATTTTTTATTTTACTGTTGTCATTACTGTACATAATTTAAGGTTTACTTTAAGTTATAAATCAACATGCACAATATCCTCTGATCTCAAGGAATTTCAAGACTGAGGCCCTTTAAAAACATCAGGTTGGGTGAGGAGAGGTTAGTGTCAGGGGCTGGAAGGGAAATCACCTCTTACCCCCAGGCCTTTGTTTCCCTCAGAGGAAAAAAAAGAACTAAAAAATCAGTCACCAGTTTAATCCAGTAACATTAACCAAATGCTTACTCTGTACAAGACACTGTGTTAGTGTGGGGAATATGAAGTTGAGTAAGACCATCCAAGTCATCATGAAACTTAAAAATATGTGATGAGGCACATACAGATAAATAAATCTAAGTCAAACGTTAATAAATGCTAAAAGGGAGGTCTGAACAAAGTGGTGTGGAGCTACAGGATTAAAACATTATTTGTTGATAAACAACCACAGAAAGGCTAAAAAGAACCACTCAAGCGAGCACTGTTCAAACTGTTCAAAGTGCCATCTTTGATTAACAATGGGGAGAACAGATCTAAAACATTATACCAATGTTCGGTTTATTGAACAGTAGAACAGGCAAAATCCTGCTACCTAACCACATCCCCGCTGGACAGATCTAAGAACAGGACCAACACTGGCCATTCCATGGTGTTGATGACACCAACTGCACTGATAAGATCTGCATGGGCTGTTTATGGGCAGCACGTCACACTGCTCAGTTATAACAGACCTACTGCCAACTAAATGCCTTAAGGGCGGTCCAATGGGTGTGTAAGTGGTTGTCCAATCAATGCTCATTGATGGGAGAACTGAAAATATCACAATTACAATGTCTGGCATCAGAAGGTGCCCAGTGAATATCTACTGAGCCCTAAGACAGCTTATGCAAAGAAGAAAGAGACGTCAAAGACTTACTTGGTTTCCCATTCTCGTCCAACAAGATTGATAACCACATTGCTGTGCTTCACTGCCCTTTGGATAGAATCTCTGTTTCTCCCATTCCACTCCTATAAAAGTAGCAGCCAATCAAATGAGAACATAAGCAGCATTCCCTGGCACTTAGCAGTTTTGTAGGTCCTTCATCCCCCCTACCTCCTTCCTGCACAGGCAATTTTCAAAATGAGCCATCTGTTGTAATCATAATACAGTGCCACCTCATACAGGCTCCATCTACTATAACACAAATGGTTCTGAGGTCTCAGACTCCCTGATGATTCTCTGACTCTTCTGGAGATAAATAAGCCAAATTATATTTGATTCAGGTAATCAAATGAAAGAACTAGAAAAGACACTATTCATTCTTAATGGGCCATATCAGTCTTTGTGTACCAACTGCCTCCTACAAGTCTGTAAAGGAATCCAGTAAACAAGTGTCCCTGAAATACAACCAAAGAACCAAGATCACTGGAGAGGTAATCTGACTCTCCCTTTTTTAGCAGCAACCAGTTACAGACTGAAGATGGAGGTGTATCTCAGAAGCTAACATTAACGGGAGCATTCACAACTATCTTCTTATTACTTTTTTAACTCCTTCCTCTTTATAATCCCAGGTCTCACCATTTCTACTTTAAAGACATGAGAACAACACTCAGAGAGAAATGAGCTGCCTAAAACTTCCAGGTGAGCCAATGGCAGACTTTGGTGCAGGACTTCTGCAGTCACTTAGGACTTCAGTCAGATCGACAATTCTTGTCCAAAATAGGGATTAAATAACCCCAAAGGTACAGCATTTTCTACATTAAAATAAAATAGAATTTTCAAAACAGTCCCTTGGGATGTAATTAGTATTAAGAATTTCTTAGGGTCAAACAGTAGGTGTGTATGCATGAGTGAGAAAGGATGGGGGAAGGGAAAAGAAAAAGGGAGAGAGACAGAGACAGCATGAGTGTACTAAAATGCTCATGCAATTCTGATGAGCGAGGAAGGGCCACAGAAATCAGACTCAAGAACAAAAGATGAAACCCTCAGCAGGAGAAGCTAGTGACAATTGCTGATGGGAGAGTGGAGTACCAGAGACGGTACAGGGTGACAGCTTTGGAGTCAGACAGGAATGCAAATTCCAGTTTGCCATTTACTAAACTAAACTATGTACAAATTATCTCTGCAACATCCACATAAAATTTGAAAATACAAATACCTCGTGGGGTTGCCATGGTGCTTAAGTGAACTATACAGAAAATCTGGAGCACAGTGAGTGACACACTCAACAAAAAAAGCAGCTCTACATGTAAGAACAAGGCTTTTTCAAAAAAGACGGCAAGGTTGGAGAGGAAGAATCCAAGAAGACTCAGACTGGAAGAGCTTGAGGCGTAACTGCGTGAATGGCCCAAGAGTGATGCCTAGAGAGAAGGAATCAGAAGGAAATCAAATTCCCAGGGACAAAACCCCCCAGGCATGGTCAGCCCAGTAAACCAAGTGGCCGTTCAAACAACAGTCTCTTAACAGAGACTAAAGCGGGGAATCAACACCTCACACCTAACATGGTCCATCCTCAAAAATAAACAATAATATAGTGAAGTTTTTCCATTATTCCTTCTCTTTCATACACACATTATATTCAAAGTTATGTGTTTACTGTCTGTATTCCCTGTTAAGACTGTAAGCTCCCTGCAGTCTTGTGCAGCAAGACATGCTCAGAGCTTAGCTCAATGCCAGACACAGGGCAGACACTCAATAAATACCTGTGGAAAGAATGGAATACATGTCATATGGTGCAAACCCAGGGATTCCACATTACCAAGCAGAAAAGTTTTCACCTATCATTTATGAAATACTTTTAAGGACTGACAAGATGACCAACAATCTTAATTCATAAAGAACTAGGAAAAAGCTAAGCTTTTTCCTATTGTAACTATTTATGTAAAATAAAAAATATTTCCTTTTTTTTTATTGTAACTACTATACCCAGAAGATACTTGAGAGTTAAGATTTTAGAAAAGAAAAACACTTTAAAAACACAAAATTTCCATATAGATACTAAGCTTGTGACCATTCAGTTAAGAAGAAATGAAAATGCCTTTAAAAATAAGTCAAAGTTTAAAGAGTTCACAATCTGTATGAATATATCAGTGATATTAAGGATGTTCACAAAACATTTTCTAAAAGGGGGAAATGTGGAAACAGAAGAGCTCAGTTCTATACAAGATGATAAAAGGAGGGAAAACTTAGCTGTAAGACCAGTGGACCAAGCATGAGAGCCCAGGGCATTCTCACCAGGATCAGTGCAGGGATTCTGGGCACCATAACTGTTTGTAAAAAGGGACTGCCCTGGGTACTGCAGGGTATTTAGCATCCCGGGCTCCTCCCTAATAAGCCAGTACGGTCTCCAGTCATTGTGAGAGCCAAAGGGCCCACACATTTTTAATCACTCCCTTGCACAATCTCCCCCTCTCCATTCTGCCCACCTAGTTTCCTTTAGGAAAAACCCGTCAATTAAAGAATGAGAGGGGATGCTCAGGAAGGACTGTTCTAAATACATTAAGTCTATGCTAAGCAATCTAAGTTACAAAACACCTTATGTGTGATTTTCACTGTCTGCAAAAGCACCGTCCAATAGAAACATAACATGAAGCCCATCTGTCATTTCAAATTTTCTACTAGTCACACTTAAAAGAAACAGGTGAAATTCTTATTTAATAATATACTTTATTCAACCCAATATATCCAAAATATCATTTCATTATGTAATACAGTTATTAATGATATATATATATGGTTTTGTACTAAGTCTTTGAAACCTGGTATATATTTTACACTTATACCACATCTCAATTCAGACAGCCACACTTCAGCATTCAAAAGTCACATGTGGCTAGTGGCTGTCATACTGGACAGCACAAGTCTAGAGCAGGAGTTGGCAAACTATGAGCCATAGGGAAATCTGACTTCCAGTCTAACTTTGTAAATAAAGTTTTCTTGGAACACAGCCACTCCCATTAATTTACATATCATCTAGGCTGCTTTCAGGACTACAAGAGCAGAGCTGAGTTATCATGACAAAGACCTTATGACCTACAAAAGCTGGCCGTTTACAGAAAAAGTTTGCCAACTGCTGGACTAGAGTTTACAAGAATGCCCTGAGAATGGAGGATGCCCTAGGTCTACTCTGGGATGAAACTGCTGCCATATTATACTGCCTCTCTCTTAAAAATGACCTGAGTAATTTACATTTTTCAACTCAAATAATCAGTCCTACGGCTCTTACCAGAAAGATAATCTGACCCAAGTCACCCATGGGACGAAGGTGCATGATGTCATATGGATCACACCGATAGGGTACAATCACCTGTGACCCCATACGTCCTGAAAATGAACGGATTGAAACAAGGATCAACACTAACGTAATACAGATACGTTAAACAACAGTGATTTGGTAAATATTAAATTCCAGCATGACACAGAATTGATATTTAACAAAAAGCCTGTTTTGCCATGCTAGAGATGCCATTAACTTTTTAGAGTTGTTTATTCTTGTTTTGACATCCTATACCAGAAGCATGGGTGTGCTCATAATGCACAGCAGATCAAAATTATAAAAATCCAAGACAGGAGTAATTCATAGCACTGTTACAATGAAAGAAACACAGCTTCTGGCTGCTCATTAGGCAAGTCTAATAAATGGAACAAGGCTACACTGAACTGCAGAACTTTACTTACCAAGGTGGTTGACAACATAGCGGCCCAGGAATCCTGTTGCCCCAAACACAGTGGCCACGACCCCACTGACTGAGGACCGCCCACCTTTTCCATGAGGCATGAGAGCATGATGGAGCTGGTGCCGGGGCGAGCCATGAAACCTGGATGTGGCTGTTACAGTAACAGGAGAACCTTAAACAAACCACAGAGTATATGAAAATGGCAGATGTTACTCTAAAAGTGACTATGAGTAGTGTTTTTCCTAGGAACCTGTAACGTTATTTTGCTATCAGTATTTTCATTTACTCAAGTTACTGTTCAAATTTAACTTCTCAATTAAAAGTTGTAACTTAGGTGCCAACAGCCAATGATAATCACAAACTATTGCAACAAAGAATCCACAGGACAGAAGGAAACATATAAAAATTAGAAAGTAAACTCCCTGCCTTATAGGATATAATTTACCTAGCAAGGTAAATCACATTTTAAAAAAAGACACATTAAATAGTTACAAATTAAGAGTGTAAAACCTCTATGTTAAAAGGAACTGAGAGAATGCCAAGTAAGGTTGCTACAGGTTAGACAATTATGAGGAAGGCTCGCTGAATAAAGTGGGGAGGGTTGGTTTTTTTTTTCCAGTATTACTGAGAAATAACTGACATACCATCACTGTATAAGTTTACGGCATATGGCATGATGGTTTCGTTTACAGATACTGTGAAATTATTACCATAAACTAGCTAATATCCATCATCTCATATAGATATAATGAAAAGAAAGAAAGAAGAAAAAAAAATTTCTCCTTGTGATGAGAAGTCTTAGGATTAGCTCTCCTAACATTTTCCTGAATATCATACAGCAGTGTCAGCTACATTCTAACCTGTTTCTCCCCATCCAAATGTCTGGAATTGGGAGGAAAACCCAAGCCTTCCAAATAGTGACTGAAACCAAGCAGATCAGGCCCAAAATAACAACAAAATAATGATATAATAATAAATGATAATACAATATGTATAATATATAATAATGTATTATAAATATATATAATAAGTTTAATAGCTAAACTTACAAACCTCTTACCAGAAGCCTGACATTACTCTAAGAGCTTAACAGCTTTATCTTATTTAATGCCACTTTTATGCCCCTTTACTGAAGAAGAAACTTAGGCTCAGAGAGGTTAAGTAACTAGCCCAAAAAGCCAGCAATAGAAATTGAGAAACAGCTAGTGAGGTTAAGAAAAAGAACACACAAAATGGCATCCAGAAGCCAAACAAAGAAAGCAGCAGATGGAGACAGTAGTTAACATTCTGCAATGCCGCTGAAAAGTGAGTAGGAGAGAAGAGAGGCCATCGATCTAGACAGTGCAGGTTGAAATCGGCCTTACCAAGAGCAATTTTATGGAGTGGGAATGAAAGCCTGACCGGAGCAGGCAAGGGAGAATGTGAGGCAAGGGAGTGGTCAGAGGAGCATCAATAATTCCTTTTCTGAGGAGGTAAGATGCAAAGGGCCAAAGAAAAATGCAACTAGTGGAACATGAGGATGAGTAAGGATTTTTTTTTCTCTTTTCTTTCTTTCTTTCTTTACAATTTATTTTGGTATCGTTAACCTACAATTACATGTGTAGTATTATGGTGGTTAAACTACCCCCTTCATCAGGTTCCCCCCACCAACCCCATTACAGTCACTGTCCATCAGCGTAGTGAGATGCTATAGAATCACTACTTGTCTTCTCTGAGTTGTACAGTCCTCCCCGTGCCCCCGCTACCTTATGGCTGCTAATCGTAATGCCCCTTTTACCCTCTTATCCCTCCCTTCCCACCCATCTTCCCCAGTCCCTTTCCCTTTGGTAACTATTAGTCCGTTCTTGGGTTCTGTGAGTCTGCTGCTGTTTTGTTCCTTCAGTTTTTTTCTTTGTTCTTATACTCCACATATGAGTGAAATCATTTGATACTTGTCTTTTTTGGCTTGGCTTATTTCACTGAGCATAATACCCTCTAGCTCCATCCATGTTGTTGCAAATGGTAGGATTTGTTTTCTTCTTATGGCTGAATAATATTCCATTGTGTATATGTACCACATCTTCTTAATCCATTCATCTGATGGACACTTAGGCTGCTTCCATTTCTTGGCTATTGTGAATAGTGTTGCAATAAACATAGGGGTGCATCTGTCTTTTTGAAACTGGGCTGCTGCATTCTTAGGGTAAATTCCTAGGAGTGGGATTCCTGGGTCAAATGGTATTTCTATTTTGAGTTTTTTGAGGAACCTCCATACTGCTAGGATTTTTTTTTAAATATGAGATATTGTAACATATTTAAAGGCTGATAGATGTAACCCAATAGAGGGGAAAAATTTAATAATTCAGGAGAGGGCATGAACAGGTATGAGAGGATGGGACTGAACGAAAAAGTGAAGGAACTGGCCACAGATCAGAGCAGGAGGAGGTCACTGCCTGCTGGAGGGAAGGCAGAAAATTTCCACAAGTCACCTATTAGATTTTTATGGTGGGAAAAAGAGCGTGGTCTCACCTGAATTCTTAGATTTTTCTGTAAAGGTGAGATGAGACAAAAGCACATGTTAGAAGTTTTAGGAGACTACCAATGTTACACAATGATTATGGAGAAAGAGATGGGAACTTTATTAGGAAAATGTAGTGCTGAAAGTCTGCCTGAGAACTGTATTCATGCATTTTAAATAAGGCCAGTCAGGTAGTTTGGAGTATTCCTTAGCTTGCTTCTCCACTGCTCAGGAGCAGGCAGAAAATATATGGAAAGCCTGGTTTCATCAGTGTTGTTTATTATGACAGTGGGAGATGGTCTGGGAGTTGAGAACGTATGAAAAGGAATGATCAGAATAATGAGTAAGGAAAGAAGTGAGGACATCACGTAAGGACAGAATTGCTAAAATGGGAAGAATTACTGGAGTCAAGAGATTAATACTTTAAAGAATTGTTATGGGAATTAAACGTATATAAAGCATTTAGCACATTACCTCACACACATTAAGCACTCCATGAGTAAGATGACTTCAGTTACAATTATTTTGAAATTCCTCAGAAGGTAATATGACACTAACCTCACATGGTTGTTTTTTGTTTTTAACAATTATGGATCAAGCACTTGTCTAGAACTGCTGACTAGCATAGTAAAAAAGCCAAAGTCCCTGGCCTCATGGAGCTTACATTTTAGAGGGTTGATATGAGAATTGATAATATATAGGTAAGTACTTATCACAGCGCCTTGAACATAGTAGGTGTTCAATAAGTATGTTATTATTCTCTTTGGCGCCATTCAGCCTGTCCATTTTCTTCCACAGATTATGAACAACCTTAGAAGAGTCTTATTCCTGATTCATCTATTCCTCTGCTCAAAAACCTGCAGTATTCCAATTGTAATATCTAAACCAACAGTCTCCAAACATATTTGCTTGCACACTGAATTCATTTTTTAAAAGTATTTATTTACAGATTACATATGTGCTCTATGTAGTACCAATGTTACACACAAAGCACTTAGAATAGTGTCTGGTATAGTTTGACCTATGTGTTAACTATTGTTACTATTATTATTGAAAACGTTTTTTAAAAGTTCTAACACTGTATTTTTATATCCCATTGATTCCTCTTACAAAACCCATTTTGGAGACCATTGGTTTAAACTCTTCTTGACTTCTAAAGGCCTCCAGTCTCTGATCCCATCTAAGGTATTCACCCTCCTTTCCTAGGATTCCAGATCTACAGGAATTTCACTGCTTGCTAAGTATTTCATGACTTCCTTCTCACTGCATGTCCTTGCCAGTGCCAGGAAAATGTCCAGCCTCCCTGACTTTCCAGATTATAAAAACCCTAAAAAAACTCAAGGAAAGCACTGTAATTCTCCATTGGTCTTCCAATCTTCCTTCACTACTTCAATGATACTAATCTTTCCCTTTTCTGATTTCCTATAGTATTTAGGAGTCTCTCCACATTTCATTATATACAACTGTTTTACACAGTTGTGTTCTACAGTGTTTTATGTTACACACTAGACTTGCCTCTCCAGAGTTTACCCAAAAGCTTACTTTACCAGAGACAATTAAGCAGAGTGGCTAAGAGAACAAGCCAGGGTGTCAGTTTAAAAAAAAAAGCGGGGGTGAAATTAAAAGGAAAATATGTATGAAAATACTGTAGTTCACAGACAGCAGGAACTCAATAAATAGCAGTTATTATTATTCACAATCACCATTATGTCACACCGATGTAACAGTTTAACAAGAACCAGCAAACATCTTTGCAAAGAAGTCATGGTTACGAAATCTGTACTATACTATGCTATAAAGCTACTATACGTGATGAGAACTAAGCATGTTCCCAGGGGTCTGTAGGAGCTCTACCCAAGATGGAAAATAAAAAAGTATCCTCCCATGCAAATTCACCCCTCGCTGAACATCAGAACTGTCTGTGGAGCTTTTAAAATTTGAGGTGCAAGCAGCCAATCTCAAAAATTCTGATTCAATAGCTCTGCAAGGAGACCCCATTTCTATTTTATATAAAGCTCTAAGAATGACTGATATCCAGCTAATTCTGAGAGCAAATGATTGTGATGACTAAAATACACTATGGAAAAATAAAACTTTTCGAGATTGATTGAAGCATGTTTACGAAGGGGTGCAGGGGAAAGAATGATAACGAAGTGTAAACTGTATTCCCAATTTCCTTGTTTTTCTAACCTCTCTTGAGTAGGAGAGCAAATACATGCGTTCAATTTGGAAGATCATGCCAGCAGATCCAATCAGAAGAGAAAAGAAAATGGACAACGCTTAGACAAATCCTAAGTCACCCTTTACTCCTCTTCCCTTTCCTTTCCACCACGCTCCTAATATTCTCTTTCCAGGCATCCCTTGCTGTCCAAGGCCTCCGCGCCTCAACCTAACACACTCTCCATCTGCAGGCATGCTTTTGATTTAGAAAATGCTTCAGAGATACCACTTCACTTAATCGTTTCAGAAACTCCCTGACGCGATTACCATTCCTGTTGTAACAGGAAGAATCTAAGCTGACACCAATTAAAGGTTTGCACAAGGTCATAACGTCAGTCAACGAAGAACCATTTCTCACTACCCTTTCCATCCCTTTCGGATTCCTCCCCGTCCCTGGCCGCCACACACAGGTATTTTTCACAATCCCAAACCCTGAAAGAACTCCAATTCTCTCGATCCTTTACAGGGCCCCACTTTCTCTCCCTTCCCGTTGCTCACGTTCGCTCAGCGCAGACCTCTTCCTAAGTGAACGATTTATTATAGGAGCCGGGAACGGGAAAGGAGAAACTGCAGAGAGACAGCTCCCGACCTAGAAAAACCAAGCTGCCCAGGCAGCCTGCGTGGCCGCTGCAGCACGGCGCCACTCCCCAGACTTTCCATCCCGGTCTCGGAATCCCGAGCCAGCACCGGGGCGGCTGTTCCCGGTGACACTTACGTGACATTGGCAGGGCCCGGACAAGCCGAGGGTGAACGGCGGCCGCCATTTTCTCCCACAACACCCCACTGCCGGCCCTCCGGCGGCGGACTACGGCTACTAAGCTGGGTCAAAAGTAGTGGTCCGCCCCTGTTGTGCAAACGCTAACCGGAAAAATGAAGAGGCGGGCAGAGGTGGAGGTGGGGCGTACGGAAACGGGGGCTAGGCGAGACGGATGGGAGGCAGCGCGATGGAGAGGTACAGGAAGGGAACTAAAAAGAATCTTGTGGTCGGAATCTCATATCTGGAACGGACCGTATGGATAATCTCATGGCGGAGGAACCTCACGTTGAGAGTCAACCAGGGGCTGATTCAAGGGCAAACAAATGGCAGACCCCGAGCTGCAGGAGCACAGCTTTCCTGACCCTCAGGCCCTCTGTTGCCTGAAAATGTCAGACAGGGTAACCCTGGTTGATGCCGGGGTTCTTGTTCACGAAGCCGAAGAATGAGCTTAGCAAACCGGCAAGGTAGGAGAGCAAGGTACAGGCTTTTATTTAGAAATAAAGTGATAGGACAGAGCTCCCGGCTCACGCCAGGAGGGGACAAGAGAGTCCGGTGTGCTGCGTTGTCTAGGGGTTTTGTAGGCAGATGAGGATTTTTCGAGAACATGAAAAAAAGGTTTAGGGGTGCAGACCTGCTAAGTGGTGTCTGAACACCCAGAATTAACACAAGGAATTCCTCACCCCATCTCTCTCTGGGATACTGGCGTCTTGGTCTAGGGGCATATCAAAAGGCGGCCTGCCCAGCCCCCAAGGTGGGCTGAGGTATTGTCTGTTTGCTAAAGAGTAAGTTAAGAATCCTGCTTCCCAAACTTCCTGGGTGTTAAAATGCCATCTTATCTTTAAGGTGGAATCTTTCCTGCCTTTTACTACGTTGTTTACAGCTGGGTCTGCATGCTAAATTAGTTGCCTGGTTTGCAAAACCACCCCATCAGATCTGAAAGAGGAAAGACAGCACATAGGCCTGGGCCTTTTAGCATGCTAAAGTGAATCTTACAAGTGGTTAGCATAATAAAAAACACGGGGTACTCTTCTTTATCTGGGGAATACCCACTGATCTTACTGAAGAATGACCCTGGAGCTTAATGTTTAACACAGAGTTTTGGAAGGGGGTTTCCTTGCATGTAGTTATATTGCTCTGACTGCAAATATTCTGCCTTGCTTTTTCCAGATGCCCTTCCCCCTACTCTGACTACACCCACAGTCCCTGTCTCATGGTGAGACCGGGGAAGGTGGCGTCGTGGCCATTGCCCTCTGCAAGGTCTTTAAGGAGGGAACCAGTGCCCAGGGGCGTCGTGGCCATTGCCCTCTGCAAGGTCTTTAAGGAGGGAACCAGTGCCCAGGGGAGGGGATGTACAGAAAAGGACTGAGTGGGGTGGGGGTGCAGAGGAGAGAAGTGGAGAAGAGAATAGAAATGAGGATGGGCACGTCTAACTCGTCAGACACTCTCTGCTCGGAGCCTTTGCTCGTGTGCCCTTTTCCTGGTATGCTCACGCAGATGTCTGCACCAGCTCAAGTCTCTGCTCATAGGTGACCTCCTTAGAGAAGGACTTCTTTGACATCCAAGGTGGTCATTATTCCACCCGTCTTTGGTAATGATTTGGTAATGAGTAATGATTATTACTCATTTATCACAGCATTTATAACCACTTGATAGGAATCTAAGGATTCTTAATTTGAAGTGTGATTCGTGAGTGGACTTTAGGAAGTCTAACCTACGGAAATGTTACATGAAATGTACTGTGTGCCATCTGCGTGTTTTTCCAGAAAGAAACTCAAGGTGCTCTCTAGAGCAGTGGTTTGTACTTTGTTTTTTAAACTGTGGACCCCTTTGAAGATCTGCATTATTCTAGAAAGAGGTATCTAGAGCATGTGGAAATTCCAGGATAATAGAACTCTTGCATTTTAAAAGTTTATTCTGGTCAGCCTCTCAAGATGCCTGAGTAGGAGACTGGAACCAGCATCCTGTCCTGAGACATCTACCTCGGGCTATTCAGAAAACAAACTAATTTGGGGACTCTTCCTAGGCTTGGTAATTATTTCAGTGCTTAGTTTTTTCAGGAAGTAAAGAGTGTGCATTGCTGGGACGGACAAAAGACCTATAGAGAGTAGAGAGGCTGCATATAAGGTCTGTTAAGATTGACTGTTCCCACTCCACCCTACTCCAGTTTACTGCAGTGTCACCTACTAGACTGAATTGGAAGAGGAATGAAACTTGAAAAATGTTATCAGAGGAGTTTAATAATGCTACACTATCTTATGTTTCTCAGCCTCATTCAATGTTCGCTCAGCACTTAAAATTTGTTAATATTTGATCCTGGAGTCAATATGAATATAAACGTGCTTTCTTGGTTCTGATAAATTGACAGACCCCGTTATCATCAGCAACCTCCTAACACCTGTGTAACATTGACAAGTATGTTATTTTACATCTCCAAGTCTAACACTGTCTCATGTTCCTAACACCAGTCTCAAGGTGGCATGATATAGTTGAAAGAGCACTGACTTAAAACTCAGAACTTAGATCCAGTCCTAATTCAACCAGTTAATAGTTGTCACCCTAGCAAGCTTCCACACCTGCCTAACAGGGAAAATAATACCTGCCCTGTTACCTCAAAAGGTTATTGTGAGCATCGCATGACAATGGATGTGAAAGTGCTTTGTCAACTGCAAAGTGCTATGTGGATGTACGTGCAGTTCCATTCAAAAACCACTGTGGTATCAAAATCTTAAAATGTTAGAGCTGGAAGGGATTGTAAGAGATGATTAAGTCCAAAATCTTTATGAAGCTGAGACCTAATACAAAAGATCAGCAATAGAAAAATAACCTTGTTGATGGAAGTTTGCAATAAACCAGCCACTTTTGAATTTGTTAACAATTTTAATCTTTATCTTGTGGACTTGATCGAGAAATTTCACTTCTTGGAAATTATGCTTTAGTCCTATATTTAATCATTAATTAAGAGTACCTAAGGTAACATTACCAAAGAGAATAAACCAATAATGAAGTACTCCTCAAGTGAAGAAATTGCCAACCAAATGCCTCTTGGTCTGATTTAATCGCAGTATCTTGCTCAAGTTGAGGCATTGCAGAGGATCGGTAAATGCTACTGTATCTCGGACCATCAAGGATGAATTATAACCCAGAGATGGTCAGTCTGGGAAAAATATCCCAAAGTGTGCATTTTACAAAAGGTAAGATGCTTAAAGGGTCCAGGCTGGACTCCACAAAATGAAGTGATACCATGGGCTTTGCAGAAAAAAATTTGTAGACAAATGTTTTATTCCTTAGTCTCTACATCCACCTGGGTTAACTCACATATCTTGTTTTAAGTTGAATCCATTGGCAAAATTTCTCCCTTCCTTGTTCCTTACCAAAATTAGACACTTACGGGAAATTTAGCTGGGAGAAAGCAAGGCCTTTGGAGTATATCTTCCCCCTTCCCCTTGTACTTTGACAACTCAATAGCCTCAATGCTATTGCTATAGAGACAGTGATGTCACCAGTTGTGATTCTGATGTCACTCTCCAGTCCCCACAAGGGGGAGGTACATGGGAGGGGGAGGTACCAAGCTGAGCAAGGACATCTCAGAATCTTCACTGACTTTCCCATTCTGGAGTCTTCTGTGGTTCACTATTCCAGTGCTACAGAGGTAGGATATCCCACTGGCCTGATAAAACAGCCCATTTTCTGAGCCTCTGGGGTTAAAAGGGAGAATTCAGCGACAAATGATGGGTAACTTAGTGTTCAACCCAGCTTCCTTCTTGGCCCAATTTTATTTTCACATCAGAGTTCTCTGGAAATACGTGAGTCTCTCCCTCAGCAGCATTACAGCTGGATCTACAAACTTAGCTGCTGAAGTTTTCATTTTGTTGTAGGTTTGACCATATCTTCTTGGCCATCCTTTTGGGGACCAAGGGCCTCCTTGCTTCCCAATTTGATGATGAGACTGAAAGCCTGATGGATAACCTGCTGACCTTTCTTCTTCATTGTGTGGCTGTTCCAAAAGCTCTTTTCTTTCCAGTCAGCCTGGTGTAGTTCTGAGTCTGGATTCTCATTCCCCTTTTATCCTCTCACTATCCTTTCTGAAGACTTGGCAAGACAGCAGAGAACTGAGGAAAGACACCATGTATCTAGCTGTGCCAAGAGTGTGTATAGTAATGGGGCACTAGGGAAAGAAGCCAGGGGAAAGAGAAAGTGGAGGAGATCCACGAAGAAGTTAACCATGGTACGCACACACTTCTCATCTTATTTAAGCAAAATCAGCTAAAACCGATAGCAGCAGTAACCTAATTCATTGAGTGTGTATACAATGTGCCAGGCACTTAGAGAAAGGGAGTGAGGAACAAGAGAATGGATGTAATTGAATATATTCTTCCTTTTTAAAACTAGTAAAAAAAAAAAAAACCTGATTGAATAAACTTCAAAGCTTGATCAGGTATGTATCAACCCTGCGGAAGCTTCACTTGAATCTGCCTATAGTTTGAGCTGTTCTATGAGTTTAAGAATCTTGAGTAAATAGGTGCCTCTTGCTTATGATGGATGCAGGAGAAAAACATCTTGAAATGGAGCTGTGGTCTGGGACATAGCAGCCCTAATCAAACCCCTGTGTTGTTTAAGCCCTCTCTGCCTGGTATTCATGGTTTACACTCCTCCTCAGTTATTATTGTGGTAATAATTATATTGGCATTTTTAAGGAACATTCAGTTCATCCTTCTATTATTGGCCATAGAAGAATTTCACAGCTTCCAGGATCTTAACCTGTAATATTTAAAGGTTTTAATATTTTTCAGACCCTCAATTTCCTAATCTGTAAAATGAGGGCATTAGAATAAATGGTTTCTAAGGTCCACTTATCTTTACATTGAATATAGTTAGTTCTCTTTTCTCATCAAACTTAGTAGATGACACAAATCCTTTTTCTTTTTTTTTTCCACCCTAACTTCAGGATTTTATTCAGTAACTTTGAACTTGAGAAATTTATGAATCCATTCATTGGCTCCATTAAACTCCTTAGATTTTCCTTCCCTATTTTTCCATTTTCGTTATGGGAAATGTATACAGATTTAGAAATCTGAATACCATTATCATCAAAAGGTATTTAAGTACCTCTTTATATACTATTATCCCGGACAATTTGGGGAGTTAAAATTTTAAAACAAGCTTTATGGATACAGATAAACAAGAAGAAGACATAGGAAATAGAATAAAAGCATTAGGAAGTGTTTGCTGGATATACATGACTAATAAGTATACTTCCTGTTTGTGAAAGGAACACAACAGCACCTTTGAGGTGTTGATTTATTTTTGTTATGGAAAGTCTGTTAATAAATCATTGGATAAGTTTAAGTCTCTTGGGTGAACTTACCCATCACAGGAGTCAAGCTTCAAGAAAGCCTGAATGTATGGCTTACCACCATTGCAGACTTGAGCAAGCCGTTTCATTTTTGTTCTCAGATTCTCCAATTTAAGAAAGAGAAAATTGAGCTATCTGTAATTAGAAATAGACAGTATTCATATATTCTTTTGGCATATATGCTTTAAGTACCAACTTTAAGATACCAGCTACTCTGAGAGATACCAAGATGAGTGAGAAAATACATCTGCGCTCATGAAGCCATCTACTACAGGAGATGCAATATATGTGAGCAATTAAAATACTAGGCAGGACGTAAAAGTTGAAACTTCAATGAGGGGGCTATCACATTCAATTAGGTATTTAGAAAATATTTCATAGATGGGGTAGGTTTTGACCTGAGCTATAAAGTAAGGGTTGGATTTAGAGACATTATTAAGGAACTGGGTGGATATACAAGAAGAGAATGCAATGCCTTAATGTCTTCAGTTTAAGTGTCTTAATAGAGGTAGTATAGGGAAAATAATTAATATGAAAGCTGGTTTTGACATTAACTGTGAATTCCCTTTACAACATGAGGATGTATATTTCCCTCAAGTTGTCAAAGGAATACTTAAGAAGTGTGAGATCCATGAATTCACAGCATTTATACTTCATTCTAGCTACTTATCCTTTGACTTTCTAATCAAGCAAGTTTGAGATTAGGCTAAAAAACCTTCAGTTTCTTCATTGTTAAATAAGCCTCTCTGTCAATGATTTGAAAGTGGAGAAAGCAATAGTCATTTCAGATATTAATGGCCAAGAAGATGAAACCTTTTTTTGGCATCTGGGAACCATCAGACCTCACCAAGAATAAGATCTGGACTTTAAATATGAATGTCATTTTGTGCTCATCACTTGTGTACCACATGTGAAAAATAAAAAGTCAAAATCAGTACGTGGTAATCAGAGCAGTAAGGTCCATATGTACACTTAGTTACCTTCATTTACGTCTTTCTATTGCAGATTCCTTATATTTCATGGCAGGAGGGTGTAAACTTAGGGATAGTGAAGACAACAAATTAATCAAGAGCTTTGCTCGTATCTCAGAACCTATCCTCAGTAAAAGTAAGTGATCACACAACCTCCTTTTTGTACTTTGTTTTCATCCCCACTTTATTTGTGATATATAGCTTAAATAAGTCAGATCCTATTGATTTTGTCATTTTATATTGGAAGTAATTCATTAAGATGAAATATAAACTAGAGATTAAGAGACATGAGCTTCTGGCTCTCACTCTGTCGATGGTCCCAAACAACCTATATCCAATTCTTCTCATACTTTGACCAAGCAATAGTACCATCCATTCCTTTCTTCATGGTAATGGTTCAAGCATAAGAATATTTGTATAGAGTAGCTGCTAGGAGACAGTATAGAGTTTAACTTCATAGATATTAACAACTTCTTTGTTAGGGTTGAAAAAACCCACACAGTTAAAATGAGATGCCAAAGAAGGTTATGAAGTTGCAGAGAAAATTTTTAGTGAGAAGATTAAATAATTATCTTTCTGGAGCTGGCCATTCGTTCTCAGAGAGATTCTCTCCAGGGCCAGGGAGTCTCACTTCTAGATATGCATTAGACTAACCCAAGGAGCTTCAAAGAAATCAGATGCCTAAGTTCTCCCACCTCAATACCATTGAAATGACTTTCTCTGGTGGGTGGTATCTCAGATTCAGTATTTTTAAACAGTTCTCTGGGTGATTCTAAGTTCTAATCAGGGTAGAGAACCCATTGCTTACCCAAGCAAAATATTTATTACAGGGTCAGGAAGAGTAAAAGAAACCGTTGTCCTACCTCAGTGATCTGAATTAGTGAAAGGGGTGGGAAAATGGATACAAATCCTTGTGGAACAAAGAAAGGTAGCTTTTGAAGATTTTATGTTTTCTTTTAAATAATTACTAATAATACTCTGTATAACAAAAATAATAAATCTACTTATAAATAAGCTTATATCGTGTGTAATCTATATTTGATTTGTGTTTGTTTCGTTTTGAGGGAGGATAACCCCCACCACAGCCCAAAGTCCTTTAAACAAATATTTCCAATTAACTAGTTATTCAACCTCTAATAATGCTTACTTTAAGCAATCCTTCATAAAATATAGTTTCACTCTAAAAAGTTAGGATAAGCTATTGGATTTTATTATAACAGAATTTTAAACCAGTATTTTGTTGGAATCAAAATATGAGTGTATATGTCTGTTTCACAAAGATGTTTAGGAATTTAGGGAGGAGAAAGGGGCCATCTTATTCCACTTTGCATATTGAGAAGTATAAATCTAAGCAAAGTTTAAACTGAAAGAAGGGAAATTTCATTGTGGAAGTCTGGTAATGGAAATCTGGCACGGGAAAAGAGGTCAAAGATTATCAGTGGGCCAGTATTATGATAATCAGCCATGGTTTCAAAAACAATCAAATAAGATGCGATGCTATAGAAGGCAGACAAGTAGTATATGGCATAGGAGCTATGATGCTCAGCCTTGAGGTGAGGCAATGAAAGCAGCAAGTAGAAGCCATCCTTCCAAGCAAAATGGCTACAAATGAGAGAAGTAGTAGCTGGAGGAAAGCTTGGCATAGAAGAAGACAATGAAAATGATGATCAGCTTCCTGTCTTGGAAGACCAGGTAGACGGCAGTGCTGTTACTGAGATTAGGGATAAAGCAAAGCATTGGGAGGTTTATGAAACAGTCAACATCAGCAAGAGCATCTCTGTATCCATGAACAAAGGCCCACTGTTTGGTGCATATGACATCTCTTCTCTCCTGGTAGTCAGAAGCTTGGCTGAACCATGGAGACTGAGAATTCCCACAGAATCCTGGACTAACTGGAGGAGGAATGGTCTTAAGGAAGAGCTACTATACTTACTGCTTATATAAATAAGTTAGTGCTCTAGAAATTAATTAAAAATGAAGCACATATTACATTAGAAAATAAGTTGGTGGGGCAAGAAAAGGCAAGGGCGAAGTAAATTAATACTATTTTGATCAAGTTGAGTTTTGAATGTCTACTGAGAATCCAAGATGTGGAAGCGCTGTCAAGGACACTAAAAGCAAGACATGGCTGGTTAGGTTCATTCATGAACAAACCAATATCAAGCCCTTCTAGCAAATACTAGGCCCTGGCCTCAGCACTAGAGATACATATGTTTAAGAAATCTTCCTGCAGTGGAGAGCTGAGGATGAAGAGATACTGAGTTAAGTGGTCTGAAGTGGCTCCTGGGCCAGGTCTCTCTATTGAATGCATTGCTCCTATTTCCACACCACAACCATTTACTTTTTTCTTCTTACTTTCATATACTTTGTCCTTTTGATGGCCCTTTCTTGTTTTTTCCACTTCCAGATGTCTGAGAGGGTTAACTTGTTACAAAGCCGAAACAGAGTATGCAAAGTTGATGTCTATTCCCCTGGAGGTAGCCAACTCCAGGACTGGAAAATGGTAAGGGGCAACCTCCTTACAAATACTTGGGAACATGTGGGCAACCATTAACTTTAGCCTTATTCTCTCCACCACCACCATCCACCTCTTCTTTTCAGAGCTGGAATTCTTGGGCAGGGAAGGGGGTGTGGAGGGAGGGGGGGGGTGTGGGGGAGAACTCTTTAGAACAGGAAATTCCCATCTATATTTTTTTGGGGAAAAAGTTCCTTCAATATGATATTTAGTAGGAGAAATAGGCCATAATTAGTGAAAAACTATATATTACAGCTGCAAATTTTTGTTTAATTTTCAAACAGAAAGGGATTGAGTTTCAACATAAATGTCTCCAAAGTTCATAGGAACTATTTTCTGAAACATAGGATGCCTAAAAATTCTCAGAACTATAAACTCATCTAAGTAACATTGTCATTCTGCCTTCAACATCCAACAAGCATTTATTAAATATTTACTAAGTATCAGGCACTGTAAGTCAGGGTCCAGTCAGAGGTAGAAACCACACCAGTAATTCAACATTTAAAAATTTAGTAAAAGGTGGCTAACTAAGTCAACTACTAAAAGCTGTAAAAGAGGCCGTTGTGAGTTCTATAAGTAGCAAATGCAGAAAGCAGCTACTACCCCTAGACTGAGAATGAACAAGGAAGAAACTAAGAACTTATCCCTCTCCTTCAACCAAGGCTTCTTCAGATCTCTTTGGAGAGAGTGTGGCTGCCACAGGAATGCACAGCCTGCTCGTGCCAAAGGGACTTGGCACAGAGGGTGCAAGCGGGCCAGAAGGGGAGCCCTTTCCTTTGCTGTGACCATGCAGCTCCCTTTATTAACAAAGCCAACTGCTAAGGGAGATATGTTTAGAGGGACCCAGTTCTAATGTCACAAAGCAAGGCAGAGGGAGAGCTTGTACTTGAGAGATAATAGTGGCTAACTGGCACAGACACTGTGTTAAATCTTAGGGTCAGAGATATCAGAATAAGTGAGACAGAATTTCCTGCCTTAGAGGATCTCATAATCTGATGGAATCACTATTGTAATCCTCATCCTTAGTATTAACATTTATTGGGCACCTCTTTGCCTGTAATGTTACATGACCCTTCTATTTATCCAAAATTGCTTTTGTCTATCTTTAAATAGCATAAGAGAAAATACTAACAAATCTACATAAGACATTAAGACATACAGATAATAAATATCCAATTACTGCAGAGTAAGTGCCAACCAAAACTGCCTCTATTAGATCTTTTATTTACCTCTGCCCTTTCATTTAGAAAAACAAAAAACAGATGAGTTTCAGTATTAAATCTAAAAAAAAATTTTTTTTATTTCTCACTTAGACGCACTCTGGAGGAGGCAAAAAGAACAAAGTAATTTCTGCCCTTGTAGACCTTACCATTCACTTGGGAAAATAAAAAATACACATGTGAAAATATAAATATAAAGATAACTTTAAAACTCTAAACTGGTGGATCCTGATTATAAGAAGTTCATGATAATTTACCAAGTGGATTTGCTGGATAATAATTGCTATAGGTACTTAAAGAACAGATCATTTCAAAGTGGGAGGTAGTCAGGGAAATTTTTATAAAGTACGTTTAATTGAGCTAGGGGAGATGAAGAATAGGCTGGGAAGTATATAGGTTGGCTTAAAACTAAGCCACCAAAGCAGAAGATGGCTGAGAAGTGCTCTTCATGAACATGAACATTTTTCCTGACCTTAACTAATAACCCTTAAGTTTCCTCTCCTGGAAGTTTCAGAAGGACTTTTAAAGGCCTCCATTATTTGCTATCCTGAGACGATGAAGTGAAGATAAGAAACTCTCCCCACCAGGTTTCTCCTGCCATCCTTTTAAAAACAAGCATGTACCCTGTTGGATTTCTCTGAAACTATTCTTCCTGGATTTAGTCTTAACCACTTATATTAATCATAACTTTCAACAAAAGTACTTTCTATTCTTTGTAATGCATAAATAGAAAGGGGGAGGTGTATAATTGTGAACTGCCACACACCAGCTAAGTGCAAATCAGCAGAGTTCACGAAAACATGTAAGACAACTTTCTATACCACACACATCCCTTATACAACCCAAGTAGCAAAAATGAACACATTCATTAACAGACCCAAAGTCAAAGCCTCTCTATAGTAATAAAAAGAAGAAAAAGCATATAAACTATGCTTAACTATCATTGTTTCAGTATTCTGTCTTACTTAGAAACTATTTAAGTATCCAATGAATATTCATTTAATTAACTCAATTTAATACTAGTCCAATGTTTTAAGTTAATTAAACATGTTGGAAATTTATCATCAAGCTGACAATACTATAAAACATAACCATTGAAATAAACTGTCAGAATGATTATTTGATTTGATTAAACACAAATTTATATTTTTCATTATCTTAAGCATTAAGTAAAAGTAACACTAGCTTGTGACATCTGTATAACCTGTGTAAGTTTATTAAGAGCATACCAAAATTAAAATGCATGCTTGTATTATATTTAACACTGATTAATCAAAAAAAGACATAGCTGTTTTTATTAAACCAAATTATTAAACAATCTTGTTTGCCAAAGTTTGTCCTGATTTGAGTGAACTTAGGTACCTAAAATGTTTCTGAGTTAGGTTCTCTAAGAATACTTTTTCTGATCAAAATAGAGATCCTTTAAGAGACTTCATAATCTAATTTACTAATATTATGTGGAGGTAGGGAAACATTACTACTTACACTTAGTACTTTTCTGAATGACAGGCACATAGTGATACAAATACTGGTAGACAGCTTATAGCTTCAATTCTAAACTTTCAGCCATTAGATTCAAATGCCCAGCTTTCAACAAAAATCCAAAGGCATGCAAAGAAACAGGAAAGTGCGGCCCATTCAAAGGGAAAAAATAAATCTACAGAAACTCTCTGAAAAAGACCTGAAAGATCTTCTAGACAAAGACTCTAAAAAACAGTCTTAAAGAAGCTCAAAGGACTAAAGGAAAGTTGTGGAGACGTCAGAAAACAATGTGTGAACAAAATGCAAATATCAATAAAGAGAAAACCTAAAGATAACCAAAACAAAATTCTGGAGCTGAGAAGTGAAATGAAAACTTCACTAGAGCAACACAAAGGCAGATTTGAACAGGCAGAAGAAAGAATGAACAAACTTACAGGTTGGACAATGGAAAGTATCAAGTCTAAAGAACAGAAAGAAAAAAGATTGAAGAAAAGTTAACAAAGCCAAAGGGACCTAAGGGAGACAATCAAACAAATGTATGCATTGTGGGAGTCCCACTAGGAGAAGAGAAAGAAGCAGAGAGAATATTTGAAGTAACAAGGGCTGAAAACTTCCCAAATATGATGAAAAGTATGAATATAAACATCCAAAAAATTCAATCAACTCCAAATGGTGAACTCAAAGAGTCCCACACTGAGGCACATTGTAATCAGACTTTCAAAAGGTGAAGACAAATGGAATATGGGTAGAAGTGACGTTTGTTATTTCCAGGCTTGGATCACAGTCTCCTATTCAGTTCTCCACAATCTATATTGTTCCCATACACTGGCTCAGAGAAAAAACTCTGAGACCCTAGGCAAGTATTATACCATGCAAAAGCAAAGCATGGATCCCCAACTAACTGGGAAGATGGTTGGTCATTGAATGCCCTCTCTAAACTAAGTTATTGAGAAACAAATCTCTATTTTCCTATGCCACTGATAGTTCAGGAGCTGTATGATTTAAAACTAGCATTATCCCTAATCATATATTTTGCCTGTGTCATTTTGATGCCAGGAATGCCTGCCCTGTTATATCTGGCTGTCAAATGCTTAAAAGTCCATCCCAAATGCCACTTATTTCTCTAGTTACCCAGCCAAAATTATCTGTCCCTCTTCTAACATTAAATATATCTTTTCTTATTATTTTATAGCACTGATAAAATTGTATTTAATAATATCTGTGTCCATGTTTTGTCTTTACATTAGACTGTGTGTTGTACACAGATCCTACATGCATGTTGAATTATACAGCCAGTTTGTTTTACACATCATTCATCTCCCCTAAATCACCTCTCTAGCAGAGGGCTATAAGGTTGGTCATCCTGGTGGATAGTTTGTATATTGGAAGCTTATTTTCCATTTCTTGAATGCTGTCTTTGTTCTGATTCCACACCTTTTCTCTGTCCCTTTCTCAGATAGGGATATAGGCAGCCTTCTTTCCTAAAACTTTTTCTTAATGCTTAATTTTTTAAAAGCCTCCCCCCACCCTTGGTACTGACCTTTGGTTCAGAAAAATAATTTTTTAAAAGATTCATTACAGAAACTCAGCAGCTTCCCCATACCTCCCAGCTGGTCTGGTAGAAATGAACTGCATTACACATCCCTAGCCATACTGTATTCCAGCACTTCTGTCTTCACCCAGAGCACTACTGGCCATCATGTATGAAGTCAAGTTTCATTCCCTAGTACTACTACAGCTGGTTAACTACATACACTGCATTACCCTAAAAATAAAGCTTGTTGACTTCTCTTAACTCTACTGAAATCTAATCTTAATTTGAAATGTTTAAGTAATATTATCTATCATATTTACACCACATTAAGTATACAAATTATTATGTGCACATTTTCTCATTTAATCCTAATCACAATCATATGAGGAAATTATTTAAAAAAATAATAATTACTATATGATCTAGCAATTCCACTTCTGGATATATATCCAAAGGAAGCAAAATCACTATCTCAAAGAGATATTAGCAACCCCATGTTCATTGCAGCATTATTTACAATATCAAAGATGTGGAATCAACCTATGTGTCCATCAATGGATGAGTGGATAAAGAAGATGTACAGATACACATTGGATATTATTCAGCCATGAAAAAGAATGAAATCTTGCCATCTGTGCCAATATGGAAGGACCTAGAGGATATCCTGCCAAGTGAAATAAGTCAGACAGGACTTCCGGGAAGATGGCGACGTGAACAGGGTGGCAGAAATCTCCTCCCAACACAATATTTATGAAAACACAGCAAATACAACTATTCCTAAAAGAGAGACCAGAATACACAGGAAAGCACACACCATGCAGCTACACCTGAGAGGACTCGGCACCCCATGAGGCGGGTAACATACGGAGCCGCGACCCGGCGAGACCCAAGGGCTCACCCAACCCAGTGCACCAGCGGGAGGAGAGGATTCAGAGCTGGGAGGGCGTGGAAGTACAGGCCCATAAAATAACCAGCCCCGGTGATCTGCGCGGGGAGCGCGGCCACACATCGCGCGGTGTAGTGGAGATTGGAGAGACAGAGGGTGCAGGATCTGATTGGGGAACGTGCCAGGGTGCTTGCAGCGGGCACTGGGAAGGAAAAAAAAAGAAGAAAAGAGCGCACACTTTTCAGTGGTCTTGAAGAGACAGGAGCCCAGCAGAAGACTGGATTGCCCCAACACACTCAGCCCAGCAGGCTGGGAGTCCTGGGGAGCTTCGGACCCCTTAGCTGGTGACTGGGAAAGGGTGGCCGCACTTAGACTTCCCACAGAGCTCAACAGCCTCCCATTCATTCCCACCCCAGCCAGAGCTATAAAGGGCCCTGCGGAGTGGTGCGGCCACGGCTCTGGAATAGTGGAGCAACAGCGCCACCTACAGCATCCCCACAGAATCCACTCACGGTGGGAGTCTTTTTTTTCCTTTTTAAAGTCTGACATATGTGGCAACTACGAGCAATCACTTTTATAGCCATGAAAAGACAGAGGAATATGGTACAGACAAAGCTCCAGACCCAGACAACCCCAGAGAGGGAACCAGAAGGGATGGAAATGCACAGTCTTCCTGAAAAAGAATTCAGAATAAAAGTCATAACCATGCTGATGGATATACAGAGAAATGTGCAAGAGCTGAGGGAGGAAGTGAGGGAAGTGAGGAAAGACTATGCAGAAATCAGACAAGCCATCGACGGGCTTAACAGCAGACTGGATGAGATGCAAGAGACTGTTAATGGAATAGAAATCAGAGAACAGGAATACGGAGAAGCCGAGGCAGAGAGAAATAAAAGGATCTCTAGGAATGAAAGAATATTAAGAGAACTGTGTGACCAATCCAAACGGAACAATATTCACGTTATAGGAGTACCAGAGGAAGAAAAGAGAGAAAAAGGGATAGAAACTGTCTTTGAAGAAATAATTGCTGAAAACTTTCCCACGCTGGGAAGGATATAGTCTCGCAGTCCACGGAAGCCCACAGATCTCCCAACACAAGGGACCCAAGGAAGACAACACCAAGACAGATAATAATTAATATGGCAAAGATCAAAGATAAAGACAGAGTATCAAAGGCAGCTAGAGAGAGAAAAAAGATCACCTACAAAGGAAAACCCATCAGACTATCATCAGACTTCTCAACAGAAATATTACAGGCCAGAAGAGAATGGCATGATATATTTAACATAATGAAGCAGAAGGGCCTCGAAACAAGAATATTGTTTCCAGCACGATTATCACTTAAATATGATGGAGGGATTAAACAATTTCCAGACAAATGAAAGTTGAGAGAGTTTGCCTCTCATAAACCACCACTACAGGATATCTTAAATGGACTGCTCTAGAGGGAAGCACCCCTAAGGCTAAAAAGATGTCACCAGAGAAAATAAAATCATAGCAAAGAAAGCAGACCATCCAAATACTAACTAAAGGCAAAGAATAAAACACCTAATATATAAAGAATGGAGGAGGAAGAATAGGAAGGGAGAGATAAAGAAACATCAGACGGTGTTTACAATAACTTAACAAGAAAGTTAAGTTAGATTCCTAGATAGTAAAGAAGCAACCCTTGAACCTTTGGTAACCACGAATCTAAAGCCTGCAATGGCAATAAGTACATATCTATCAATAATCACCCTAAATGTAAATGGACTGAATGCACCAATCAAAAGACACAGAGTAACAGAGTGGATAAAAAAGCAGGACCCATCTATATGCTGCTTACAAGAGACTCACCTCAAACCTAAAGATATACACAGACTAAAAGTGAAAGGATAGAAAAAGATATTTCATGCAAACAACAAAGAGAAAAAAGCAGGTGTTGCAGTACTTGTATCAGACAAAATAGACTTCAAAACGAAGAAAGTAGCAAGAGATAAAGAAGGACATTACATAATGATAAAGGGGTCAGTCCAACAAGAACATATAACCATTATAAATATATATACACCCAACACAGGAGCATCAGCATATGTGAAACAAATACTAACAGAAGTGAAGGAGGAAATAGACAGCAATGCATTCATTTTAGGAGACTTCAACACACCACTCACTCCAAAGGACAGATCAACCAGACAGAGAATAAGTAAAGACACAGAGGCACTGAACAACACACTAGAACAGATGGACCTAACATATCTACAGAACTCTGCACCCAAAAGCAGCAGGATACACATTCTTCTCAAGTGCACACGGAACATTTTCCAGAATAGACCACATACTGGGCCACAAAAAGAACCTCAGTAAATTCAAAAATATTGAAATCCTACCAACCAACTTCTCAGATCACAAAGGTATAAAACTAGAAATAAATTTTAGAAAGAAATCAAAAAGGCTCACAAATACATGGAGACTTAACAAAATTCTCCTAATTAATCAATGGGTTAACTACCAAATCAAAACAGAAATCAAAGAATATATGGAGACTAATGACAACAAAAACACAAAGCCACAACTTCTGTGGGACACAGCAAAGGCAGTTCTAAGAGGAAAGTATATTGCAATCCAGGCCTATTTAAAGAAGGAAGAACAATCCCAAATGAATAAAGACACAATTACTGAAATTGGAAAAAGAAGAAGAAATGAGGCCCAAAGTCACCAGAAGGAGAGACATAATAAAGATCAGAGAAGAAATAAATAAAATTGAGAAGAATAAAACAATAGAAAAAAATCAATGAAACCAAGAGCTGGTTCTTTGAAAAAATAAACAAAATAGATAACCCCCTAGCCAGACTCATTAAGAGAAAAAGAGAATCTACACACATAAACAGAATCAGGAATGAGAAAGGAAAAATAACGACAGACCCCACAGAAATATGAAGAATTATAAGAGAATATTAGGAGTATCTATGTGCTAACAAGCTGCAAAACACAGAAGAAATGGACGACTTCTTAGAAAAATACAACCTTCCAAACCTGACCAAACAAGAAACAGAAAAACTAAACAGACCAATCACCAGCAACAAAATTGAATTGGTAATCAAAAAACTACACAAGAACAAAATCCCAGGACCCGATGGATTCACCTCTGAATTCTACCAGACATACAGAGAAGAAATAACACCCATCCTCCTTAAAGTTTTCCAAAAAATAGAAGAGGAGGGAATACTTCCAAACTCTTTCTATGAAGCCAGCATCACTCTAATACCAAAACCGGGCAAAGACCTCAACAAAAAAGAAAATATACCTGATGAACGTAGATGCAAAAATACTCAACAAAATATTAGCAAACCGAATTCAAAAATACATCAAGAGGACCATACACCATGATCAAGTGGGATTCATCCCAGGGATGCAAGGATGGTACAACATTCGAAAATCCATCAACATCATCCACCACATCAACAAAAAGAAGAACAAAAACCACATGATCATCTCCATAGATGCTGAAAAAGCATTTGACAAAATTCAGCATCCATTCATGATTAAAACTCTCAACAAAATGGGTATAGATGGCAAGTATCTCAACATCACAAAGGCCATATATGACAAACCCACAGCTAACATCATACTTAACAGTGAGAGGCTGAAAGCTTTTCATCTAAGATCGGGAACAAGACAGGGATGCCCACTCTCTCCACTGTTATTCAACATAGTACTGGAGGTCCTAGCCACGGCAATCAGACAAAACAAAGACATACAAGGCATCCAGATTGGTAAAGAAGAAGTCAAATTGTCACTATTTGCAGATGACATGATACTGTACATAAAAAACCCTAAAGAATCCACTCCAAAACTACTAGAACTAATATCTGAATTCAGCAAAGTTGCAGGATACAAAATTAACACACAGAAATCTGTTTCTTTCCTATACACTAACGATGAACTAACAGAAAGAGAAATCAGAAAAACAATTCCATTCACAATTGCATCAAAAAGAATAAAATACCTAGGAATAAACCTAACGAAGGACGTGAAAGACCTGTACTCTGAAAACTACAAGACACTCCTAGGAGAAATTAAGGAAGACACAAACAAATGGAAATGCATCCCATGCTCTTGGCTAGGAAGAATAAATATTGTCAAAATGGCTATACTACCTAAAGCAATCTACAGATTCAACGCAATCCCTATCAAACTACCAACAGCTTTCTTCAATGAACTGGAACAAATAATTCTAAAATTCATATGGAACCAGAAAAGACCCTGAATAGACAAAGCAGTCCTGAGAAGAGGAATCAAACAGGGGGAATTACGCTCCCTGACTTCAAGCTCTACTACAAAGCCACAGTAATCAAGACAATTTGGTATTGGCACAAAAACAGACCCACAGAGTAGTGGTACAGAATAGAAATTCCAAACATTAACCCAAACATATATAGTCAATTAATATTTGATAAAGGAGCCTTGGCTATACAATGGGGAGATGTCAGCCTCTTCGGCAGGTGGTGTTGGAAAAACTGGACAGCTACATGTAAGAGAATGAAACTGGACTACTGTCTAGCCCCATACACAATGGTAGACTCAAGGTGGACCAAAAACCTGAATGTAAGTCATGAAACTATAAAACTCTTAGAAAAAAACATAGGCAAAAATCTTTTAGACGTAAACATGAGCAACTTCTTCATGAACATATCTCCCTGGGCAAGGGAAACAAAAGCAAAAATGAACAAATGAGACTATATCAAGTTGAAAAGCTTCTGTACAGCAAAGGACACCATCAGTAGAACAAAAAGACATCCTACAATATGGGAAAATATATTCATAAATGATGTATCTGACAAGGGGTTGACATCCAAAATATACAAAGAACTCATGCACCTTAACAAACAAAAAGCAAATAATCCAATTAAGAAATGGGCAGAGGACAT
>JAQQAC010003801.1:5165206-5195817 GCA_029783875.1 Phataginus tricuspis
AATTTTAGAATTATTTGTTCCCGCTCATTGAAGAAAGCCGTTGGTAGTTTGATAGGGATTGCGTTGAATCTGTAGATTGCTTTAGGTAGTATAGCCATTTTGACAATATTTATTCTTCCTAGCCAAGAGCATGGGATGCATTTCCATTTGTTAGTGTCCTCTTTAATTTCTCTTAGGAGTGTCTTGTAGTTTTCAGAGAACAGGTCTTTCACTTCTTTCGTTAGGTTTATTCCTAGGTATTTTATTCTTTTAGGTGCAATTGTGAATGGAATTGTTTTTCTGATTTCTATTTCTGTTAGTTCATCATTAGTGTATAGGAAAGAAACAGATTTCTGTGTTAATTTTATATCCTGCAACTTTGCTGAATTCAGATATTAGTTCTAGTAGTTTTGGAGTGGAATCTTTAGGTTTTTTTATGTACAGTATCATGTCATCTGCAAATAGTGACAATTTGACTTCTTCTCTACCAATCTGGATGCCTTGTATATCTTTGTTTTGTCTGATTGCCATGGCTAGGACCTCCAGTACTATGTTGAATAACAGTGGAGAGAGTGGGACCCGTGTCTTGTTCCCGATCTTAGATGAAAAGCTTTCAGCTTCTCGCTATTAAGTATGATGTTAGCTGTGGGTTTGTCATATATAGCGTTTATGATGTTGAGGTACTTGCCATCTATACCCATTCTGTTGAGAGTTTTAGTCATGAATGGATGCTGAATTTTGTCAAATGCTTTTTCAGCATCTATGGAGATGATCATGTGGTTTTTGTTCTTCTTTTTGTTGATGTGGTGGATGATGTTGATGGATTTTCGAATGTTGTACCATCCTTGCATCCCTGGGATGAATCCCACTTGACCATGGTGTATGATCCTCTTGATGTATTTTTGAATTCGGTTTGCTAATATTTTGTTGAGTATTTTTGCATCTACGTTCATCAGCGATATTGGTCTGTAATTTTCTTTTTTAGTGAGGTCTTTGCCTGGTTTTGGTATTAGAGTGAATGCTGGCTTCATAGAAAGAGTTTGGAAGTATTCCCTCCTCTTCTATTTTTTCGAAAACTTTAAGGAGGATGGGTGTTATTTCTTTTCTATATGTCTGGTAGAATTCAGAGGTGAATCCATCAGGTCCGGGGGTTTGTTCTTGTGTAGTTTTTTGATTACCGATTCAATTTTGTTGCTGGTGATTGGTGTGTTTAGTTTTTCTGTTTCCTGCTTGGTCAGTCTTGGAAGGTTGTATTTTTCCAAGAAGTTGTCCATTTCTTCTAGGTTTTGCAGCTTGCTAGCATATAGATGCTCATAATATTCTCTTTATTTCTTTCTTTTTTGTGGTGTCCGTCGTTATTTTTCCTTTCTCATTTCTGATTCTGTTTGTGTGTAGATTCTCTTTTTCTCTTAATGAGTCTGGCTAGGGGTTTATCTATTTTGTTTATTTTTTCAAAGAACCAGCTTTTGGTTTCATTGATTTTTTCTATTGTTTTATTCTTCTCAATTTTATTTATTTCTTCTCTGATCTTTATTATGTCTCTCCTTCTGCTGACTTTGGGCCTCATTTGTTCATCTTTTTCCAATTTCAATAATAGTGTCTTTAGACTGTTCATTTGGGAATGTTCTTCCTTCTTTAAATAGGCCTGGATTACAATATACTTTCCTCTTAGAACTGCCTTTGCTGTGTCCCACAGAAGTTGTGGCTTTGTGTTGTTGTTGTCATTAGTCTCCACATATTCTTTGATTTCTGTTTTGAATGAGTCGTTAACCCATTGATTAATTAGGAGAATTTTGTTAAGTCTCCATGTATTTGTGAGCCTTTTTGATTTCTTTCTAAAATTTATTTCTAGTTTTATCCCTTTGTGATCTGAGAAGTTGGTTGGTAGGATTTCAATATTTTTGAATTTACTGAGGTTCTTTTTGTGGCCTAGTATGTGGTCTATTCTGGAAAATGTTCCATGTGCACTTGAGAAGAATGTGTATCCTGCTGCTTTTGGGTGCACAGTTCTGTAGTTATCTGTTAGGTCCATCTGTTGTAGTGTGTTGTTCAGTGCCTCTGTGTCTTTACTTATTCTCTGTCTGGCTGATCTGTCCTTTGGAGTGAGTGGTGTGTTGAAGTCTCCTAAAATGAATGCACTGCTGTCTATTTCCTCCTTCAATTCTGTTAGTATTTGGTTCACATATTTCAGTGCTCCTGTGTTGGGTGCATATATATTTATAATGGTTATATCTTCTTGTTGGACTGACCCCTTTATCATTATGTAATGTCCTTCTTTATCTCCTGCTACTTTCTTCGTTTTGAAGTCTATTTTATCTGATACAAGTACTGCAAAACCTGCTTTTTTCTCTTTGTTGTTTCCACGAAATATCTTTTTCCATCCCTTCACTTTTAGTCTGTGTATATCTTTGGGTTTGAGGTGAGTCTCTTGTAAGCAGCATATAGATGGGTCTTGCTTTTTTATCCACTCTGTTACTCTGTGTCTTTTGATTGGTGCATTCAGTCCGTTTACATTTAGGGTGATTATTGATAGATATGTACTTATTTCCATTGCTGGCTTTAGATTCGTGGTTACCAAAGGTTCAAGGGTTGCTTCTTTACTATCTTAGAATCTAACTTAACTTTCTTGTTAAGTTATTGTGAACACCGTCTGATGTTTCTTTATCTCTCCCTTCTTATTTTTCCTCCTCCTTTATATATTAGGTGTTTTATTCTTTGCCTTTAGTTAGTATTTGGATGGTCTGCTTTCTTTGCTATGATTTTATTTTCTCTGGTGACATCTTTTTAGCCTTAGGGGTGCTTCCCTCTAGAGCAGTCCATTTAAGATATCCTGTAGTGGTGGTTTATGGGAGGCAAACTCTCTCAACTTTCTTTTGTCTTGAAATTGTTTAATCCCTCCGTCATATTTAAATGATAATCGTGCTGGATACAATATTCTTGGTTCGAGGCCCTTCTGTTTCATTACGTTAAATATATCATGCCATTCTCTTCTGGCCTGTAAGGTTTCTGTTGAGAA
Source organism: Phataginus tricuspis (assembly GCA_029783875.1). NCBI lineage: Eukaryota > Metazoa > Chordata > Mammalia > Pholidota > Manidae > Phataginus > Phataginus tricuspis. The sequence continues at coordinate 5,168,202 of JAQQAC010003801.1, forward strand.
GTCTGATGACAGTCTGATGGGTTTTCCTTTGTAGGTGATCTTTTTTTCTCTCTCTAGCTGCCTTTAATACTCTGTCTTTATCTTTGATCTTTGCCATCTTAACTATTATGTGTCTTGGTGTTGTCTTCCTTGGGTCCCTTGTGTTGGGAGATCTGTGGTCTTCCGTGGACTGCGAGACTATCTCCTTCCCCAGCGTGGGGAAGTTTTTAGCAATTATTTCTTCCAAGACACTTTCTATCCCTTTTTCTCTCTCTTCTTCCTCTGGTACTCCTATAATGTGAATATTGCTCCGTTTGGATTGGTCACACAGTTCTATTAATATTCTTTCATTCTTAGAGATCCTTTTATCTCTCTCTGCCTCAGCTTCTTTGTATTCCTGTTCTCTGTTTTGTATTTCATTGACAGTGTCTTGTACCTCATCCAGTCTGCTGTTAAGCCCGTCAATGGCTTGTCTCATTTCTGCATTGTCTTTCCTCATTTCCTCACTCAGCTCTTGCACATTTTTCTGTAGATCCGTCAGCATGACTAAGACTTTTATTCTGAATTCTTTTTCAGGAAGACTGTGCATGTCCATTCCTTCAGGTTCTCTCTCAGGGGTTGTGTGTGTCTGAAGCTTTGTCTGTATCATATTCTTCTGTCTTCTCATGACTATAGAATTGGTTGTTGGTAGTTGTCACGTATGTCAGCGGGGCTCTTTATGACTGCCTCGCCAGGTGCCGAGTCCTCTCAGGTGTGGCTGCGTGGTGTGCGCTTTCCTGTGTGTTCTGATCTCTCTTTTAGGAACAGTTGCATTTACTGTGTTTTTGTGGATAAATATAATGTTGGGAGGAAAATTCTGCCGCTCCGTTCACACTGCCATCTTCCCGGAACTCCCAAGTGTGTGAATTTTAAGCAGAGAGATGATCATACTCCGATGTTATTTTAAATAACGGCCCCTGGCAATAATGGTATTTATTACCTGGCCAATAATCAATGCAAGGATGCCTGTTGGAAATAGAAAGTGATGTTTCAGAGTAAGGGACAGTAAGTGGGAGGAGAGAACAGTTCTGAGATTAGAAAATGGAATTCAGGAATGGAGCGTGGTGTGGATGTGAAGCATCCAAGTGCTGCAGGCACCTGAGCGGACGGTGGTGCCATTTACTAACAGGATAAAGGAAGGAAGACATTGGGGGAGGGAGGCTGGTTACTGATTTAGAAATGATTTGCATCAGATTATCAATGAGCCAGACAACAGGTCTTGGGCAGGGCAAGATCTAGGCTAAGGATCTAGACTTGGCATTCGGCTTCACGTAGGCGACCACTGGAGCCTGAAGTCACCTAAGCTTTTAAAAAAAAAGTTAGGGGGAAAAGAATCGAATCACACTGAATATGACACTATAAAGTGGGAGGAGTGGGTGCAGGTGACACAAAAGATTATAAAACTGCAAAATCTGAACAGTAGACAGGGAGGTAGAGAGAAAATTACAAAAGCAGAGTGTCATGTGAGCTCAGGAAATAAAATGTACTGAGCAGAGTATGATGAATAGGGTCTGTAAGATCAGGTGAGAAAAACAGACACTGGATTTGGCATCAGGAGGTCATCAGTGTTTTCTGCAAGGACAGTTTCTCATACTTTAAAGTAATTCCAACAGAAACCACTCATTTGAATAACCAAAAAAATAGGTTCATCAAGGTGGTTCCAGATGATTAATCAATGATATCATTACTTAATACAGGGTACTCTCAATAAATGTTTATCGTAGAACTGCACCAGAGAGAGTATCTCAATACCATGTAACTGAAAAATATGTTTTGAAAAGAGAGTTAAACAAGGTAGGTGAGGGGATATACAACAGTATAAAAATACATACTAAGAAAAAAACATACAATAGCAATAGTCAAATGTTCACTTTAATCATAATTCCTAATCACCTCCTTTCACATTAACACAGATGTCTGCATGCACCAAGAACTGAGCCAAGTATTATATATTTTTTAATGTTTAACATAATTTGAAGAGTTTTTATTAAAAAGTGCTCATGAGCTGTTGAAATTCTCACCATAAATATAAAATACCTCTTACTATTTTTATTCACAAAAAATTCAGACCTAGGCTTCCTGAATAGCTATATTATCTAATATCATAACAGGGAAAAGTAAGTACTTGACAGCCACCCTCTAAAGCACTGGCTTAATATAAAGCTATGACTAAGGAATAGCTCCCCTGCTTGATACTTATGCAAAAAGGCTAACATTTTTTGCAAAGTATTTGTTTGTTCATGGAATGTACACAACCAGAGACAGATGGATGCAATGGTATCAAGGAAAGAAAATACCAAAGCCTTTTCACTTCTGTTAAAGGTTTTGACTAAGAGTGCTTCATAAAATGTTCTGAAATTCTATTTGCTATATAATAACCATCTACTTGTAAGTAGGAGACATATGCTATATTATAGCAATCATTTTAATGTGTTAAATAATCCTGAATTCTTACTATAAAAATATTTAGCTAAAATATTAACCATCTTTGTAATAAAATTGACAATGTAGCTTATGTAACTCATATGATTTTGGAAATGTCTCTTGGAAAAAGTGGGAATGCTTGCTTTTGCCAAACTCTAAACAGTTAAAGTTAAGGTGCTATAAACTAGACAAAGTTACAAAGGAACATCATATTAGTAGAAAAGAACAAGATACAATGTGGGCTTCCTCCATGTCAGGCTGACAACCACATAATGATGAAGATTTACTATATATAAGGAAAATAGAATATGCTCTTTACAAGGAAATGACATTGTAAGGTAATTCTTATAAACAGACCTCCTGAATAGCTTTCCAGTAAGACCATAAGCACAAAATGAGTAGAGAATTTATATGTCATTAAAAGAATCCTTTATATTACAATACCCTCCTGAAATACAAACACAAATCAAACAAACACACATGTAAAACTGACTCTCTTAATCCAACATTTCTTTACACTCAGCTACTAGTGGTATTTGGATGCAAAGGTTTAACTCGTGCTAATCTGGACAAGCCAAGGCGGAGACTCTGACTCGGAGATTTCACAGACCCTACCAGTGGGCTGCTGCATCCAGATGCCGCTGAAAGAAAACATATCACAACGATGCTGACAACGTTAGAAATCTCTTAACAAAGATCAGTTTCTAAAACAGAAGCAAAAAAAGTAGTTAAGCATTTTTCTGTGATACAGGTTCTATCGTGCTACAAACAACATCAAAAAAAGAGAAAATACTCAAGACCAGAAAAAATAGTGTTGCCTATATTCAAACACCCCCAAAAGGCAAGGTAATGACACCAAAACTTTAAATGGCATAGCCAAAACAGGTAAATTGGAAGCAAGTATCATTGGTTGTAAAGGATAAAGAAACGCATGCAACTAGTTTCTAAAGCGGAATCTAATGCATTTTTTCAAACCTGCAATTTTTACAAGTACTTCTCAAAAGAATCTACTTTTTTCAAATACTAAATAACTTTAAACATGATAACTCTTTTTACTTATTTTTCCTAGTTTTAGTTATGCTACCACTCTAATAAAGCAATTAGGTATTAAATTTATCCACATTGATGTATATAGTTGATCATGATTGTAGTCATAAGAAGTACAACTCTGTGTACTTTTTTTAAAGACTTATAAACATTTCCACGTTTCTAGCCATCTGATTTGTTGCTGTTAATTGTATATATGGCCCATGTATTGGTCACATTCCTCCAACAGCCTTCTGGGTTGGTTCTACTTTCTCACCATGTTTCATAAATAACTGTAAAAAGTCTGATGACTATTAATTTCTCTTCTTTTGAATTCTTTTTAAGGAACAAATTCCCAAGATTAGCTCCTAAGCTGAAGGATAGGTTTATTTTTATGGCTCTTGTCAAGATGTCCTAAAGGGATTAAAATTTATCATAAATAATTACACCTTCTACACAACCCAAAGTGTACTGGATTATACTGCTTTATTATTTTCTAGTTAGAGAGGTATAAAATAGTATTTTATTATTTTAATTTATATTTCCTCATTTACCAGTGAGAGTGAAATTCTTGCACATTTACTTCTCATTGTATTTCTTGGGGGCACCAGTACGTTTATGTCCTTGGCTCATTTTCCCACTGGGGTCTTGGCGGTATTTGTATAATACAAGTAACTAACTGGCAACCTCAGGGTCAAAACCAGCCCTCAAATATATTGTTTGGTCCATATGGTGTTAAAAAATCAACTTTTAAAAGCAAGGAGATTTCACATTAAAATCTAGATTTCTGGCTTCTCTTGAAAAAAATCACATGTGGAATTACCAGGCCTGTAATCCTGCCTATGAACAACTGGAGGGAACTAGGCAACAGCTGCTTCCTTCCAAAGGGGCATGAGCTCTCAAGTCCAACAAGGCCCCAGTTCGCTCACTCATATCACCTGTCCTACCCTTTCACACATTGAATCTACAAGCATTTTGTGCTTTATGCTATTAACTCTTTATCCGTCATTCCATTATTTCCTTTTTATCTTTTTGATTATGCTACCTTTACATTTCTATAGCCATTATATCTTTTAAATTTCTTTCAAAGGGGAATCACAATCAGAAGAAGAAATACACTAAGGATTACCCTTTAAATGATATGGCATCATTATTCAGTAACTAACCTTCCTTCTTTCCTTCTCCAAAACACTTCTAAGTCTTCATTAAAATCTTAGAATTTTTAAACCAGAAAAGACATAAAGTTTTAGTTATATATATACTTATATATTTCAGATGATGAAATAAAGACTAAGAGAAATTAAGTAATCACGTAATCTCAGGCCTAAATCTATTCACACCCAGTTATCATTAGGGGAGTGGCCACTGGGGACCGATTAAGAAGTGTCACTGGAAAGAAGTGAACCTGGGCAGACTTGGAATGAGAGGGAACACAGGAAGAAACCCTATCAGTTGGGGAAACAGGACAAATAGAGACTCTGATAGAAGAATACACACTATTGAAGGAACAAAAAAATGGATCAGTTTCACTGGAGGAGAAGGTGAAAGTGATTGGACGAGGGAAGGGGACACTAGTTAGGAAGACACCAAGATTCAGGGTTTTTGTGAAATGAACAGGACCTGGGGTAGAGTTTATTCATGTTAAAAAGTGTGAGGGCCAAAGAATTCTTGAAGGATAGCGAGACTTGGCTGTGGAACAAAAGAAAACAAAGAGAAGCCAAGCTGGTAAGGCTGTTGTTGAGTTCGCTAGGGCATCTGTTAGATGCTGGAGCTCCCATGTATAGGCCCGAAGCCTCAGTTAGACTGTGGAGGTCAGCAGGTCTAGAGCAAAAAGATTTTCTGTCAGAAATATATATATGTATATCAGGAATCTTAAATGTTAATGCTCTCTGACACTATAATTCTACTACTAGGAATTTATCCTAAAGAAATAATCAGGGATGTGACCATAGATTTCTAAATAAGGTTGTTTACTGCAACATTATTTATAACACTGAAAAAGTCATAAACAATCTGGATGCTCATTATAAGGGAATGATAAATGATGAAGGCAGCAAATAAAAACCTTGGTTTTAAGGAATACATAACATGTATAACATTTGCAAGTGGGGGGGCAAAAATCTACCAGTGGTAATTTTTAAAGCTCCTCCCCTTGGTCAATAAATATACCATACCTGGTGGGACCCACTTAGGCCTCTTGCTTTGAGCTGAAGAACTATGTTTTTGTAATGGTTTCCTGGTGATCTCTGAAGAAAGAGAAATCTTTTTCGGTGAAGGCTGAGATTTTGATTTGATGGCAGTGAGAGCAGAGTCTACTGAAGTCACTTATTTGAAAAATACACATAAAAAAATTTGTCACAGAGGAAGATTAAGTCTAGCATGTATGTGTAAAAATTATAGTTACTTAATCTTTACAACTTAACAAGGCAGTATCATAAATATGAAAAACTCATTATAAATCAACAAACATTTATGAAAGCCTAAAATGCCATCTTTTATGAGCATTTATTTGCAAAGCAGTACAGAAAGTAAATCATATAGATTACCTTTAACTCTTACAGCAACTCTGATACAGATATTACTATTCCCACTGTTAGATGAGGAAACAGAGAGGTTAAGCAATATGCTTATAGTCTGATAGCCAGTAAGTGTCGGAGCCAGGATTAGGGACCAGGTCTGACTCTGAGGTCCATATTTGTGACCATTACACAAGTGTCTCATCAGTATGTGTCTGTGAGACAATGTACTAAGCACTAAGGTTATAAAGAGTGTAACTCATGGATCCTGCTCCTAAGCAATTTATGGTCCAGTCACTAGACTCTTGTAGAAAGGGTAGAAAAGCAGTTATACAGTGCAGTATAGTAAGAAGTCTGACAGGTACACACAAGCAGGAGAGAACCTTCAATCTGAGTACATATCTGCATAGGTTTAGAAGTCACAGGGAGGCAGGTGAGGATAATTTGAGCCAAATCAAGGCTGGAAAACAATGATGACCGAGGGAGTAGGGCATGCAAAACTGGAGAATGCAGCAAGTTCCTGGACCAACTACTGGTTCAGTGTGGCTGGAACAGGAATGTCAAAGGAAGGAAGGTGAGAGATACAGACAGGATGCAGATCACTGGAGATGAGCTCTGTACCCCAGCAAAGGAATCTGGCTACTAACAACCATGTATTACTTTTTCTCAGGAGCACCTGCATTCTGGAAACGTCTTTCTGATGGCAGTCTTTGGCAAGTCTGTGATAGTCTACCACAAAGTTCTTGTGGTAATCCAGGTGAGGGGTGGTAAGGGCCTGAACTAAAGGGGAGAATGGAGGGAAAAACAGGAGATTGGACATCTTTTAGTTCTTAGATGGGGGAGGCGGTGACGGAGAAGAAGAAATAATCATAACTTGAAAGTTCCTGTCATGGGCACACTGCTTGATGGTGCTATTTGCCCGGAGCATGAACACAAGAATGGAAGTAGGTTTAGGGATTTGGGTTTTTTTTTTAAGGTGGGGGAACAAAGGTTAAAGAAGAGGCAGAATATAAGTACACGCTCAAATCATGCTTGCTTTGAGATACCTTAGGGGTTTAACTAAATATATATGAATATGAACATTTTCACTATATACTCTTCTTAATGTTAACATACATGCCCTAGATCGGCACAGTGCAACAGAAGCTTTTCTGCAATGATGGAAACATTCCATATTTTGTGCTGTCCAATATGTAACCTTGGCCACATATTACTCCTGAGCACTTGAAATGTGGCCAGAAAAACCAAGGAAGTGACTTTTAAATTTTATTTAATTTTAAGTAACTTAAATGTAATATAGCTACATGTGGCTAGTGGCCCCTGTATTGGAAAGCACAGCTCTGGTAATTTCTCTGTCAAGGAAAAAACTGTAACATGAGCCAGATGAAAGACTCAGAGGTTACTCAGTACATTACTAGTGGGACTAGAAAAATAACCCATCTTTCCTAATTATTATTCCCATTATTTAGCAGTTAAATTTTACTTCTACTACCATATATTAAACTTCCTTGTAAAGCAACTTGCTTCAATGAATATAGAAGGGAAGATTTTAGATGGTAAATTCCAACTTGGAAACTGAAATTTATGAGGAAGCATAAACAAACAAGTAAAGAAAATATAAAATCTATTCATACTGTTAGTGACTTTTTTATATCAGGGGCAGAATAATGGCCCCTCAAAGATGTCTCCTAAGTCCCAGACATATGCACATGTTACCTTACACAGCAAAGGGACTGGATGTCATGAAGTTAAGGATCTTGAGATGGGGAGATTATCCTGAATTACCCAGATGGACCCAACGAACTCACAAGGGTCCTTAAAAGTGAAAGTGAGAAGCAGGAGAGTGAGAGAGTGATATGATGCAAGAGAGTCTCTGCCACTGCTGGCTTGAAAATAGATGTGAGCCACCCACCAAAGAATATTGATGGCCTTGAGAATCTGGAAAAGGCAGGAAAATGGATTCTCCCTTAGACCCCTCACAAGGAACACAGCCCTGCTGGAAGCTTGATTTTAGCCCAGTGAGAACCATTTTGAACTTGTAACCTGCAGAACTGTAAGATAATAAATTTGTGTTGTTTTAAGCCACTAAGTTTGTGGTAATTTGTACAGATAAATTGAAAACTAACACAGTTTCATTTCTAACAACCCCTACATTTAAAATATTATTTCTGGAAACCAGATGAATCCATCAATTAAAAAAACACTACTTAAAGCCTCATTTATTCAGAATCCAGTGGAAAGAGGAATATGACTCTGTCAGTATTTCTTATTGCTTAGAAAGCACTTAGCACCATGCTATTTAAGGCAGGAGCAACTACCACCATTAAGAAATGGAGTTATAGTGGAAATTTTAGTTTCAAACAGCATATATATTAAACAACTAAGAGATAAAAATATATATCAGTAAGTAAAACACATCAGGTTAATGGCAGTTACATTTTACAATAATATGTTATGAACTCAGAAATATTCTAACTTTTGTTACACGAGATACATATTTCATGTTTAAGCTGTCACAAATTTCAAAAGTTGTACTGCAAAAAAGGTTTCTAATAGAATTTGTTTTGAAAAAACAAAAAGGCCCTAAACATGTGGCAAAAGGTTCTTGAATCAAAGACTAAGCCAAGTAGGAAAACAAGTAAGAATTATGCAAACTTCCTGTTCAGCTGCCTGGAGAAAACACGGTCCAGTGGATAGAGCTTAGGCTTGGGATGGACAAACCTGGGTGCAAAGTTCAGCCCCTCCCTCACTAAAGTAAGAATTCCAACACACTATTTAACTCTCTGAGCCTCAGCTTTCTTACTGGGAAATGTGGGTGGTAGCAACTGTCCCAGAGGGTGACCGTCAGTGCTAGGGGAGGTAATACATAGCAAGAGTGAGACAGGCCGTGGGTCTCAGGGCTCGTCTGCTTCTCTCTCTTCCCTGCCCCGCCCAGCTTTCTTCTGTGTATTTTAACTAGAAATGAACACTGGCAAAACGTGGAGAACAAAGGCAAAGATGGGAAAACACATTAAATAAATCAAATGCACTTCCTTTATAAAATCAAGTGTTTGGATGAAGCTTACCCAAAGCATTCTGCTTGCATTTAGGTTTCTTCTCTTTCTTTTCAACTGGGGGTTTTACCTTCACTTCTTTCTTTTTAGTTTCTTTAACTTTACTTTTTCTCACAGTGAATTCTTCATCATCTTCACTCTCACTAAAATCAGAATCATCCTCAGAATCTTCACCTAAAAAAGATTACATAGTTTATCTTTGCTCTAAAATGTGAGACACCTACTGTCTCCACTTTACAGCTATTGGACCAAATTCGTGTGCACCTTTGTGCTGTGCCATTTCCAGGGCAAAACACTGCAGTGACCGCAAGCACAGCTGCCTGGGTTTGAATTTGAGCCCTTCCACTAATATGTTGTATGACCTCAGACAGGCCACTAACTTCACTGTGCCTCAGTTTCCTATGTACGAAATGGGATTAAATATAAAGCCTACATCACAGGGTAGTTGTAAAGACTGAGTTATATAGGTAAAGCATTTAGAGTAACATCTAGCATATGGTAAGTAAACCAGAAACTGTTTACTATTACCATTATCATTACAATCTCCTATCCATTAAATCTTTACTTCTGATCTTACCAGTTGAACTCAGTAACTTTTGAAAAGAATGGTAGGGCATAACATTAGCTACTCTTTTGAAACAATGACCTTGATGGTAATAGTAACAGTATACCTTCCCTTAATCACATAAACTACAATATTCCAGAACAGAAACCCATTTGGAATTGAGAAGAGACTAACCATACCACAACAGTCTTAACTGATAACCCTACTTGTGGTTTCATTTGGGGCACACCTCTAATTTCCCACAAACTCTTTTCTGTATTGCATGGCATGATATAAGCCAGTGATGTAATACGTTAGGTAGCTACAGGTGCTCTAGAGAAAAGCATAGTGAATACTTAATAGTTAAACAATTTTTGGAGTGGGGGGTGGTGTAGAATCAGAAAATCATGTCGCATAAATAATAAACTCTGATAGCCAAGTATATATAAGGATTAGTGCTATATTCATTTAAAAATTCATGTTTTTGACATTATAAAAGTAGTACAAGCTTATCACAGAAAATGTAGACCATACAAAAAAAAATTAAGGAAAATCTCCCTTATCTCAACACTCAGACATAACCATTGTTATGCCCACGATATGTCTACTTATCTATATGAAATATTTTATATAAAAAATATGAAAACTTTCAAGCACCTACAACAGTAGATAATAATAAACTACCACCCAGATTCAACAATCCTCCAAATGCACTCTGCTATATTTATTTCATCTCTTTCCTTCTTCTCTTCCCTTTCTCCTTGGGAACTATTCCAATAAACCCAAGGCATCAAATCATGTCATTACCCTCCTACACACTTCAGAATGCATCTCTAAAAAATGTAGACTTCTTTTAACACAACAGTGTCATTATATCTAACAATATTAGTAATAGCTTTTTGGTATCATCTTCTATCCAGTCCACATTAATCACTTCTACTATAGAGCAATATCCCTCCCTTTGCCCCCATGCCTTTGACTTGTCGAAGTAACCAGCTTAGGTGTCCTACAGAATGTCCCACATTCTGGATTTGTCTGTTTTCTTCCTCATGCTGTCATTTAACCTACCTGGTATTTTCTGTGAACCAGAATTTTCTCAAGGCTCAATTAGAATCAAGCTCATATTATCATTATTTTTGTCAGTAATATGCTTCACAGGTGATGCTCTGTACTCCACATCATCTCAGAGAGCACATAGGTGTGGCCGTCCCACCCCTCTTGGTCAGTTCAGTCAACGCTTGAATTCTCCCCTGTGAGATCCTCCTCAGCCTTCCACTGATGATCTTTGCCTAAGTAATGGCGTCATTATGATCTTCAAATTGCAATTGCCTTTTTCTGTCATTCTTTCCACACAAATAGAATTTTAAAAACAGGTAAGAGTAATCAACCCACGTACTCATGTAATGGCTACTGGGTTGTATAGAATTAGCCATAGAAGGCCAGCAGATCACATGAAGACTGTTATAAATAGTACCTTGCAAAATCAAGAAATTATATCTGGAGTCCCTGAAGGATTCAGGTTCAGGGAGGGCAGGTAGTGGAGAAGTTTCGCCAAAATTTCAGAACATAGAACCTAGGAGGGCAAAATTTATGTATCCAACAGTTCTGGGTACGTGTTCTTTTCTTGGCTTGAGAGGATAAATGGTAGGAGCTGGTTATAACTCAATTTAACAAATTTAGCTAATGATAGGGTCCTACTGATCTTCAATAGCCAACTGAGAAGACAGTTTAATTTAAAGGTGGGAAGGTTGAGCTCCCAGACCCCTGAGTCATTAACACACATCAGAAAATCTGGAAGGTCATAGATCCTGATAATCTTAAGATGTCATTAAAAAAAAAAAAGCCTTATGCTTTCCCCAACTTTCACTGTTTCCCTATTGGAGACCACAAAGATCCTTTCTCTTCTCATTGAGGGTGAACTAATGCAGGGGGAAAACTCTGACCACTCACCTAAGAAAAGACGCTACTCCAAAACAACTTCAGGCTGTCCAAAATACTACCTGCTGCAGGTTCAAGCATAACACACAGTCACCTCTGGGAGCACTGGAGAGCTGTTAGGCACCCTTGGTTTAGGGTGGATGAAAACAAATAGATTGCATTGCTCCTTAAAGTACACAGAGCATAAGGAGGAGTATGTCTGTCTTTGAATGTAAGCGAAAGCAGTCTTGGCTGGAAGAGCTTACGGAGGTTGTGACAGATCAAGGCTTTTGTATTCTTGAGGTGGAGGACAGGCAGGGAGTCAGAAAGTTAGGCAAGGAAAAAATTTTGCCTAAAGCTTAGCTTGTATATCCCCAGCACAGCTTGGATGGCAGTTATCACCCCTAAGCTAATGAGCTAGCTCCCTGTAAGGGCTGAAGGATTGCTTCCCTGGGCTGGACCATATGGCATCTGACAGGGAGAACAGCCATACTTGTACTGTGGTGGAAACCATAGTAATGTAACAGGGAAAAGAAAACCAAACCAGCTCTCAGAGAGATAGAGAAGAAGCAGTCACTTAGTCCACAAGGACACAAGATCAGGGACACATCTCAGAACCTAAGAACTCTTAAGTATCGACTCACTACTATGTAAACCATCAGCATCATTTCCTCCCAATGTCCTAACCAGTCTAACATCCAAGGATTCAGATATTCCATTTATTGACAAATTATTTTTACCACAACAGCTTCCTGTTGTGATTATTGTCCTAGTTACAATAACCCTCATTAGCAGAACTCATAATAAAGTTACCATTGATAATCACATTTCCCCTAAACTCTAGATCTTGAATATACCTAAGGAAGTGAGAATAATTTTCAGTTAGAAATATTTTTTGCAGTCCTCATATCCAGCCTAACCTCAAAAGCACTCATATTTCAATAAACGTTTTCTTTATTATTTTTCATGTTTTCTATACCCTAAATCATTGTTTAACTGTACAGAGCTTGATATTAAAACCTATCATTATCTCAGAACTTTGGCTTATATTTCATCTAAAAAATATTTGCTTACCCAGAACTGAGTAAGAAAAACAACCTGGAACTCAGCTATTTACTTAAAAAAAATTATTTCCTTATTAAAAAATGTTTTAATTGTGATAAAAAACACAGCATAAAATTTATTATCTTTACGATCTTTAAGCATATAGTTCAAGTAGTGGTAAGTATATTCACATGGCTGTGCAACAGATTTCCAGAACTTCTCCATCTTGCAAAACAGAAAAGGCATCCATTAAACGATTTACCCCAGTATCTCCTAAGCACCATCCTGCTCTGTTTCTATGAACTGACTACTCTAGATACTTCATATGAGTAGAATGAACACAGTATTTGTCTTTGTGACTGCCCTGTTTCCCTTGACCTAATGTCCTCAAGGTTCATCCAAGTTGTGGCTTCTGACAGGATTTTCTTCCTTTTTAAGGCTGAGTAATACTCCTTTGTATTTTTTTTTTACAATTTATTTTATTTTAGTATCATTAACCTACAATTACACGAGCAATATTGTGATGATTAAACTACCCCCTTCATCAGGTCCCCCCCACCAACCCTATTACAGTCACTGTCCATCAGTGTAGTGAGATGAGAATCACTACTTGTCTTCTCTGAGCTGTACACTCCCCCCCGTGCCCCCCCACCCTATGCCTGCCTAGCGTAATGCCCCTTTTACTCAAACAGGGTTGCTGCATCCCTCCGATCTAACCAGTCCCTTTCCCTTTGGTAACTGTTAGTCCATTCTTGGGTTCTGTGAGTCTGCTGCTGTTTTGTTTCTTCATTTTTTTTTTCTTTGTTCTTATACTCCACATATGAGTGAGATCATTTGGTACTTGTCTTTTTCGGCCTGGCTTATTTCACTGAGCATAATACCCTCCAGCTCCATCCATGTTGTTGCAAATGGTAGGATTTGTTTTTTTCTTATGGCTGAGTAATATTCCATTGCGTATATGTACCACATCTTCCTAATCCATTCATCTACTGATGGGCACCCAGGCTGCTTCCATTTCTTGGCTATTGCAAATAGTACCGCAATAAACATAGGGGTGCATCTGTCCTTCTCAAACAGGGTTGCTGCATTCTTGGGGCAGCAGAGTGGGATTCCTGGGTCATATGGTATTTCTATTTTGAGTTTTTTGAGGAAGCTCCATGCTGCTTTCCACAATGGTTGAAGTCATTTGCATTCCCACCAGCAATGTAGGAGGGTTCCCCTCTCTCCACATCCTCGCCAACATTTTTGTTGTTTGTGTTTTGGATGTTGGCCATCCTCACTGGTGTGAGGTGATATCTCATTGTGGTTTTAATCTGCATTTCTCTGATGATTAGCGATGTGGAGCATTTTTTCATGTGCCTGTTGGCCATCTGAATATCTTCTTTAGAGAAGTGTCTATTCATGTCCTGTGCCCATTTCTTAATTGGGTTATTTGCTTTTTGTTTGTTAAGGTGCGTGAGTTCTTTGTATATTTTGGATGTCAACCCCTTATCAGATACATCATTTATGAATATATTTTCCCATATTGTAGGATGTCTTTTTCTTCTACTAATGGTGTCCTTTGCTGTACAGAAGCTTTTCAACTTGATATAGTCCCATTTGTTCATTTTTGCTTTTGTTTCCCTTGCCCGGGGGGATATGTTCATGAAGAAGTCACTCATGTTTATGTCCGAGAGATTTTTGCCTATGTTTTTTTCTAAGAGTTTTATGGTTTCATGATTTACATTCAGGTCTTTGATCCACCTTGAGTTTACCTTTGTGCATGGGGTTAGACAGTAGTCCAGTTTCATTCTCTTACATGTAGCTGTACAGTTTTTCCAACACCAGCTGCTGAAGAGGCTCTCATCTTCCCATTGTATATCCAGGGCTCCTTTATCAAATATTAATTGACTGTAGGTGTTTGGGTTAATGTTTGGATTTTCTATTCTGTTCCACTGGTCTGTGGGTCTGTTTTTGTGCCAGTACCAAATTGTCTTGATTACTGTGGCTTTGTAGTAGAGCTTGAAGTCAGGGAGCGTAATTCCCCGTTTGATTCCTCCTTCTCAGGATTGTTTTGGCTATTCGGGGTCTTTTCTGGTTCCATATGAATTTTAGAATTATTTGTTCCAGTTCATTGAAGAAAGCTGTTGGTAGTTTGATAGGGATTGCGTTGAATCTGTGGATTGCTTTAGGTAGTATTGCCATTTGGACAATATTTATTCTTCCTAGCCAAGAGCATGGGATGCATTTCCATTTGTTAGTGTCTTCCTTAATTTCTCTTAGGAGTGTCTTGTAGTTTTCAGAGTACAGGTCTTTCACTTCTTTCGTTAGGTTTATTCCTAGGTATTTTATTCTTTTAGGTGCAATTGTGAATGGAATTGTTTTTCTGATTTCTCTTTCTGTTAGCTCATCATTAGTGTATAGGAAAGCAACAGATTTCTGTGTGTTAATTTTATATCCTGCAACTTTGCTGAATTCAGATATTAGTTCTAGTAGTTTTGGAGTGGATTCTTTAGGGTTTTTTATATACACTATCATATCATATGCAAATAGTGACCATTTGACTTCTTCTTTACCAATCTGGATGCCTTGTATGTCTTTGTTTTGTCTGATTGCCGTGGCTAGGACCTCCAGTACTATGTTGAATAACAGTGGAGAAAGTGGGCACCCCTGTCTTGTTCCCCATCTTAGATGAAAAGCTTTCAGCTTCTCGCTATTAAGTATGATGTTAGCTGTGGGTTTGTCATATATAGCCTTTATGATGTTGAGGTACTTGCCATCTATACCCATTCTGTTGAGAGTTTTAATCAAAAATGGATGTTGAATTTTGTCAAATGCCTTTTCAGCATCTATGGAGATGATCATGTGGTTTTTGTTCTTCTTTTTATTGATGTGATGGATGATGTTGATGGATTTTCGAATGTTGTACCATCCTTGCATCCCTGGGATGAATCCCACTTGATCATGGTGTATGATCCTCTTGATGTATTTTTGAATTCGGTTTGCTAATATTTTGTTGAGTATTTTTGCATCTACGTTCATCAGGGATATTGGTCTGTAATTTTCTTTTTTAGTGAGGTCTTTACCCGGTTTTGGTATTAGAGTGATGCTGGCTTCATAGAAAGAGTTTGGAAGTATTCCCTCCTCTTCTATTTTTTGAAAAACTTTAAGGAGAATGGGTGTTATTTCTTCTCTATATGTCTGGTAGAATTCAGAGGTGAATCCATCAGGTCCAGGGCTTTTGTTCTTGGGTAGTTTTTTGATTACCAATTCAATTTCGTTGCTGGTGATTGGTCTATTTAGTTTTTCTGTTTCCTGCTTGGTGAGTCTTGGAAGGCTGTATTTTTCTAAGAAGTTGTCCATTTCTTCTAGGTTTTGCAGCTTGTTGACATATAGATGCTCGTAATATTCTCTTATAATTCTTTGTATTTCTGTGGGGTCCGTCATTATTTTTCCTTTCTCATTTGTGATTCTGTTTATGTGTGTAGATTCTCTTTTTCTCTTAATGAGTCTGGCTAGGGGTTTATCTATTTTGCTTATTTTTTCAAAGAACCAGCTTTTGGTTTCATTGATTTTTTTTCTATTGTTTTATTCTTCTCAATTTTATTTATTTCTTCTCTGATCTTTATTATGTCTCTCCTTCTGGTAACTTTGGGCCTCATTTGTTCTTCTTTTTCCAATTTCAATAATTGTGTCCTTAGACTGTTCATTTGGGAATGTTCTTCCTTCTTTAAATGGGCCTGGATTGCAATGTACTCTCCTCTTAAGACTGCCTTCGCTGCGTCCTACAGAAGTTGTGGCTTTGTGTTGTTGTCATTAGTCTCCATATATTCTTTGATTCCTGTTTTGATTTGGTCGTTAACCCATTGATTCATTAGGAGAATGTTGTTAAGTCTCCATGTATTTGTGAGCCTTTTTGATTTCTTTCTGAAATTTATTTCTAGTTTTATACCTTTGTGATCTGAGAAGTTGGTTGGTAGGATTTCAATATTTTTGAATTTACTGAGGTTCTTTTTGTGGCCTAGTATGTGGTCTATTCTGGAAAGTGTTCCATGTGCACTTGAGAAGAATGTGTATCCTGCTGCTTTTGGGTGCAGAGTTCTGTAGATATCTGTTAGGTCCATCTGTTCTAGTGTGTTGTTCAGTGCCTCTGTGTCTTTACTTATCCTCTGCCTGGTTGATCTATCCTTTGGAGTGGCGTGTTAAAGTCTCCTAGAATAATTGCATTGCTGTCTATTTCCTCCTTCACTTCTGTTAGTATTTGTTTCACATATGCTGATGCTCCTGTGTTGGGTGCATATATATTTATAATGGTTATATGTTCTTGTTGGACTGACCCCTTTATCATTATGTAATGTCCTTCTTTATCTCTTGCTACTTTCTTCGTTTTGAAGTCTATTTTATCTGATACAAGTACTGCAACACCTGCTTTTTTCTATTTGTTGTTTTGTTGAAATATTTTTTCATCCCTTCACTTTTACTCTGTGTATATCTTTGGGTTTGAGGTGAGTCTCTTGTAAGCAGCATATAGATGGGTCTTGCTTTTTTATCCACTCTGTTACTCTGTGTCTTTTGATTGGTGCATTCAGTCCATTTACATTTAGGGTGATTATTGATAGATATGTACTTATTGCCATTGCAGGCTTTAGATTCGTGGTTACCAAAGGTTCAAGGGTTGCTTCTTTACTATCTTAGAATCTAACTTAACTTTCTTGATAAGTTATTGTGAACGCCGTCTGATGTTTCTTTATCTCTCCCTTCCTATTCTTCCTCCTCCTTTCTTTATATATTAGGTGTTTTATTCTTTGCCTTTAGTTGGTATTTGGATGGTCTGCTTTCTTTGCTATGATTTTATTTTCTCTGGTGACATCTTTTTAGCCTTAGGGGTGTTTCCCTCTAGAGCAGTCCGTTTAAGATATCCTGTAGTGGTGGTTTATGGGAGGCAAACTCTCTCAACTTTCTTTTGTGTTGAAATTGTTTAATCCCTCCGTCATATTTAAATGATAATCGTGCTGGATACAATATTCTTGGTTCGAGGCCCTTCTGTTTCATTACGTTAAATATATCATGCCATTCTCTTCTGGCCTGTAAGGTTTCTGTTGAGAAGTCTGATGACAGTCTGATGGGTTTTCCTTTGTAGGTGATCTTTTTTCTCTCTCTAGCTGCCTTTAATACTCTGTCCTCGTCTTTGATCTTTGCCATCTTGATTATTATGTGTCTTGGTGTTGTCTTCTTTGGGTCCCTTGTGTTGGGAGATCTGTGGGCTTCCGTGGACTGTGAGACTATCTCCTTCCCCAGCGTGGGGAAGTTTTCAGCAATTATTTCTTCAAAGACACTTTCTATCCCTTTTTCTCTCTCTTCTTCCTCTGGTACTCCTATAATGCGAATATTGCTCCGTTTCGATTGGTCACACAGTTCTCTTAATATTCTTTCATTCTTAGAGATCCTTTCATCTCTCTCTGCCTTAGCTTCTTTATATTCCTGGTCCCTGTCTTGTAATTCCTTGATCGTGTCTTGAACCTGATTCAATCTGCTGTTGAGCCCGTCGATGGCTTGTCTCATTTCTGCATTGTCTTTCCTCACTTCCCTCACTTCCTCCCTCAGCTCGTGCACATTTTTCTGTAGATCCGTCAGCATGGCTATGACTTTTATTCTGAATTCTTTTTCTGGAAGACTGTGCATGTCCATTCCTTCAGCTTCTTTCTCTGGGGTGGTGTTTGTCTGAAGCTTTGTCTGTATCATATTCTTCTGTCTTCTCATGACTATAGAATTGGTTGTTGGTAGCAAGGAGAGATAAGAAAGGAGAGAAAAGAAAAAAAAAGAAATTTCTAGTAATAATAAAAAAGTAAAAGGAGAGAGAGAGAAAGGAAAAGAAAAGAAAGAAAAAGAAGAAGCAGCAACACGTGAAAGAAAACAGCAACAAGAACGACAACAACAAAAAAAACAAAAAACAAAAAAAAACACCAAAACGCCCACCGGGGGTGGTTTCTGTGTGAATGCTGTAGGTGGCTCTATTGCTCCACTATTCCAGAGCCGTGGCCACGTCGCTCCACACGGCCCTTTAAAGCTGTGGCCGGGGTGAGAATGAATCGGAGGCTGTTGAAAGAGAGGGAAAGAAAAAAAGGAAAAGGGGAGAAGAAAAAAAAAAAAAGCCACTGAGAGTGGGTTCTGCATGAGTGCTGTAGGTGGCGCTGTTGCTCCACTATTCCAGCGCCACTCTATAGTTCTGGCTGGGTTGGGAACGAATGGTAAGCTGTTGATCTCCGTGCGGGTCTCAATGGCAGGCACCCTTTCCCAGTCGCCAGCCAAGGGGTCCAAAGCTCCCCAGGACTCCCAGCGTGCTGGGCTGTTTGCGGGGCTGTCCGGCCACTCTACTGAGCTCCTATCTCTTTAAGACGGCTGAGGTAGAGCGCTCGCTTTTCTTCCCTTTTTTCTCCTTTATTTTTCCTTCCCGGAGCCTGCCGCGGGCAACTTGCACGTTCCGGGCTGGGACCCTGTGCCCTCTGTCTCTCCTATCTCCGCTACACCGCAGGCTGTGTGTCGGTGCTCCTGGCACAGACTTCCACTCCCTCCCAGCTCTGAATCTTCTCCTCCCGCTGGAGCGCTGGGGGGGAGGAGCGCTCCGTCCGCTCGCGGCTCTGTACCTTACCCGCCTTGCCGGGACTCCCGCCGGAGTGCTGGGGTGGAGGGGCGCTCTGGTCTCGCTGGATCGCGTTTCCGTCCCGCCTCGCCGGTGCCGAGTCCTCTGTCCGGAGTGTCTGGCCGCCGGAGCTCTGGGGGGGGGGGAGCGCTCGGTCCCACCGGGTCGCTGCTCCGTATCCCTTCCGCCTCACCGGCTGCCAAGTTTTCACAGGTGTAGCTGTACGCTGTGCACTTTCCTGTGTATTCTGGTCTCTCTTTTAGGGATAGTTGTATTTGCTGTATTTTCGTGAATAAATATAATGTTGGGAGAAATTTTTCTGCTGGTCCGTTCACGTCGCCATATTCCCGGAAGTCTCTCCATTGTGTTTTATATATATATATATATATATATATATATATCACTTTTGTCTATCCATTCATCCTTCAGTGGACATTTGGGTTACTTTCATCTCCTGGCTATCGTTAATAATGCTGCTATGAACCTAAGTGTGCAAATATCTGAGACCCTGCTTTCAATTTTTTTGGACATATACCAAAGTAGAATTCCTGGATCACATGGCACTTCTATTTTTAGTTTTTTGAAAAACTGCCATACTGTCTTCCACAGCAGAAATCCCACCACCAGTGCACAAGGTTTCTAATTTCACCACATCCTCACCAACACTTGTTAGTTTTTTTTTTTTTTACATCCTAATGGGTGTGAGGTAATATGGTTTTAATTTGTATTTCCCTAATGACTAGTGCAACTGAGCATGTTTTTATATGCTTTTTGGCCATTTGTGTATCATCTTTGGAAAAACGTCTATTCAAGTCCTTTACTATTTACTTTTAAGAGAGAGGCAATTTTAAAGTCATCCAAGTCATGATCTCAATAAAAATTTATTTTTATAAATGGTTTGAGATTATCTGAAGGTGGAATGCAAATAACACATCCTTTTTAAATATCTATATCTCTATAAATCTATATAGAAATCCATGAATTCTATAAATCCAACAAACACAGCAAGTGATTTCATTTCCACATATACAGCAGATGCTTTAATTCTTTATTAAAGATAATTTTGTTAGCATGGTAAGTAACATAACTTTAGAACTGTTTACTGATTTTTCTGACAGGCATACATTAAATAATGATACTGAAATAATAATAATAATGGAAAAGAAACTGCCAAAGAGTTATTTTGATTATATTGGGATTTTTGTATTAAGTAACCTTAAGTTGGGAAGCGTCTAGTCCACGCCCCACTATGCTTCTTGAGGGTATTTTCTTCCACTGGCTCCTACTCTTTGGTGCCCCACTTATATCACTATTTCTCAAAGTAAGATCCATAGACCACTTGCGCTGGAATCACCTGGGTCATGTAGAGGGGCAAGTTTTGGTTAAAAAGTCAGATTTCTGGCCTCTACCCTGCCTTCCTCTTTTTCATATAGGGTCCTATGATGGTACTTGACACATTATGTATTTGATTATTGTCTGTTTCTCCTCACTCAAATTTAAACTCTGTTTTGTTCACTGCTGTATCTTTAGTGTCTACAATATGGTACACATAATAGGTACTCAAGTATTTGTGGAATAAATGTTGATGAACAAATCTGTTACTGTTTGTTGATAGCACATTAAAATCTATCAAAATATACTATCTGATTTGGCATAAACTAATGGATTCATTCATTTTAATTTTTAATTAATATGTCATGAGGTCTGTCAAAGTCATTATGCTTTGCATTTGCCCTAACTTCTGAATGAGTCTGAATACAACTGTCAAAACATAAGTTTCATATCACCTCTGTCCCAAAATATTTCATGAATTTCTACTAAATACAGAGAAAAACTACACTTCTTAGAATGAGTCTGAGACCCTCCATGATTTAGTGCCAGCCTGCCTCTTTGGCCTCTTCTACAACATTCTTCCCTGCAGACCTCACTGAAGTCTTGTACATGCACTTGTCTACTCCACTTTTACATGGTTCTATCAGTCAGAAATGCTATTTTACCCCTGCAGTTTGCCTACATTGTACTTGCCTTTCAAGGCATGGCTTAAAGGTCAGCTCCAGATAAGGTTTATTCCCCAAATGCTACAGCTGAATTTAACTGTCCTGTTTCTCAGTTTGCATATGCCAAACATTTAACACAGTGCTTTCCATATGCTAATGGTCTCCAAGAATTTTTACTTAATATCCATAGGATTAATTCTGAGTAGGCTGTAACTTACCAGTTCCAAAACCTGGCTCAGAGTCATCGCTCTTACCATCGCTGCCTTCCAAAAGAATCTTCCTCTGCTGAACCGCAGCTTTAGATGCTGCTTTTCTTTTTCCCTGAGCACCAGGCAAGACATCTTCCTCAGTAATCTTATCCAGATCTTCAGAAGAGGCATGAAAATCAATGGAAAACTTTTTGTGCTCAGTAATATTTAAAGAACTGCAAAATAGACATATATTATATCTGTTTTTATCTGCCCAGCTTCATTCCTCCCCTGCTTCTAGTAATAGACCACAAAGCCCAATCTGGGCCAATCATAACACAAAGAGTCTCCAAAGAGTCCAGTTTAAGGATAAGTCCAAGACCTAAACATAGAGAGTCTTTCCCCAAAAAGTTTCAAACTGGGGCTGGAAAGAGCAGCCCCTTTCTTCAGCGGTCAAATGCTGCTGGAGGCCATGGGTGGTCATAACCGTCCACCAGGGAAGAAACTGGGTCTGCAGTAAAACAGGACTCAAACAAACAAACAAGAAGTAAAGAGAACCTTGGTAAATTTAAAGACCTTGGTTCTAGCTACAGGTTCAGGAATTTAAATAAAAGAAAATAGCACTATTGATAAATAAATATTAATATGAAAAACTTACCTAAATAATCACTGGCTACACTGCAGTTGGAGATATGGGGATATTTATTCATGGTTTCTGTTTCACTATTGCCACATTTTTCGATGCCTAAATATAAGGAAGGTGTAAAAAGATGCAAATGTACTTAATGTCTAGAAATAGAAAATTAGTGCTAAAATGTAATAGCATCCAGATGCAGATAAATATTCCAAACTCAAACCAGCACAGTGACTTTACCTGGACAGGCTAGCATATGGTTAGGAGTTTGGGCTCTGAAATCCAACAGACTTAATCAGACTTAAGTTTAAATCCAGGCATTATCACTTAAACTGACTATATGATCACGGGAAAATTGCTTATCCTCTCTAAGACTTAATTTCCTCATCAATAATGTGGAGACAAAAATAGTGTGGGGATTAAGTGGGGTTACTGTGGGGGATTATGTCTGTTGCATGTGGAAACTGCTTATTGCATTGCCCAGCAGATAGGAAATGGTCAATAAACAGTAACTACCATTTCTGTGTAGAGAATTCCATGCTTTTACTAACATAATCATTACAACATAATCTTCAATCATTATAATAACCTTAAAATGATCAAAAGTATTTAAGAGGACTTCAAGTCATAATAATTAGTATCATTAAATCCCAGTGCTATAAATATTAGTACATTTATTCTATGAGAAGTGGCACGTTCAAGGAAATCCTACTATACATTCTACAATCTCTTATAGGAGAGAGATGAATTTCATTTTCTCAGTTTTAGATAGGACAATCCTCTCTTTTGCATCTCTTTGATTCCTGATTACTGAAAGGCTCCCCGATCAATACTGCCTCATTCATCTTCAAATAGGAGATAATACAGACTTAAACATCTATATCCTTAAATAAGGTGATGTGCTAAAAACATTCTCCAATGTAAAAGTTAAATCAAAACAATTTAATCCAAAAAGCATTTTAGCAGTTTGGATGTCTTTTCCAGGAACAATGATTTCTGCCTCTCTAGAATATCATCATTGCCATTTGCTGCAGAGTGGCCAGAAAAATCAAAGGACCAAAATAGAGAAATCCAAAAGTCATAAATCTTTTAAGTCTACCAAACTTGCTAACCAACTTAGTATCCTCAACTCCATAAATAATAAAAATTACCATTATTAGGTCATTTTTAACAAATGTAAATTTTGAGAGAAAGGAAGTAGATTGTTAGGATTGTACAGATCGAGTCATTAAGTCAAGAAATTAAATGTTCACTGTATACCAAGACATAATTTGAACATTCAAGCTCATAGTCATTGTCCTCAAGTTTACTTTAGGTGTTAAGCAAAGACGTATGTATGTATGCATGAGATTCAGATAGCAGAATAAACACTTGAATTCAGTTGTACCCTCTGCACATTGCTCCATTTATAGTCCAAAGTATTAAAATTCTATTCTTTCCTTTGTGAAGGCTCATCCAAAGAAATGATTACAAAAGTAGTAAGAAGGTTATAAACATAAATATACAGAAAAAAAAGTTACTTTTATCTTGAGACTCCTCCGCATCAGTGGTGACTGTTGGGAGTTCCTTCACTGATAAAGCTAGTGCAACTTCTAAGTCTCTCCGGTAGAGTTTGTCATCTAAAGCCACCCTAAAATAGACACACAAATAATAATGAGTATTTAAAAATATCAATCTCAATTAAACTTGTTCTGAACACAAGTCACTCATCAATTATATAGTTTGCAAATATCTTCTCCCATGAGTGGGCTGTTTTTTCCACTACAGTTAAAATGTATAAGAAACTCAAAATCAAAAACCAAAAAAAAAGGAAAAAAGTAAAGAGAATGACATGGTTAGGTTTCTCTGTGTTAATTAACTTTCCTCCTACCTATAGCAGTGACCGATCCCATGCTCCATGCTCTACTTGTTAACGTTCCTTTTCTGACCATCTCCTCCCCATACTTCAGGTTTGGGACCTCTCGGATCTTCCTTCCCTCACTCTTCTCTCTTGGCACTAACCTAATGTTAGTCCAGAGCTAGTCTGGAAATAATAGGACATTCTCACTGCTGGACAAGTCTCAACAATATAAAGAGAAAATGTCTTTTATCTGCAGAAAAATACATCATTCTAAATTAAAAAAATTTTTAATGTCCTTATAAAATGTCCTTTTAAGTCATTAAAAGTGTCCTTATAAATATTATTTTTAAGAAAGTATTTGTGAAGATTGGAGGACTTCAGAGACGGGTACAGGGTCCTGTGAAAGTAAGCTGCAATTTCTAAACTCTGTAATTATGATGGTGTTCCCATGTAAATAGACATTTCCTTACATGTTTGTGAAATTTCTTTTTTAAGTCAGAAAAATCATAAGGGGATTAATGGTACATCCCTGTTCTCCTACAAGCACTAACTAACACCATGACTCTGCTTGTGTTCTAATTTAAACGGAGAGTTGGGATCTATCTATCTTCTAAATTAACACATTTAATGTCATATTTACCATATGTCTTACCTCTCACCTTTTTTTAGGGGTTTTCTCTTGTAGTGGGATCTCTTTTTTCTGGAGATCCTTCAATTTTGCTTTCGGGTTTTCTAGTTTTACCTCCTTTGGTGTTGTTCTGGATTTCTTAGTTGAAGGTGCAGTTGCAGAAACAAAGTCGTCTATTTATGTGTCAATTAAAAATAAAAGAATATATGAAATAGCTTTTCTTAAGTAAGAATAAATATAATCTTTTTGAAATTCATTGCAGTGTGTGTTCAAGTTTAAAGGTTAGGCAAATTGTTTAATTTCCACAATTAAAAACTATTGTTTGCCTTTATTTTTATTCATGCTTTCCAACTTCGTTTTAACGGACTTTACTTATTAAAATATCAATCTATCAAAAACTAATTCACTACAAAAATAACAGTTCTTCTGTTGATACTCAACATATAACTATTGCTATAACTTATAAACGCATACATGACACATGTATGCATACCTTCAGGGCACATGCAGTCTTAATCACGTACTTTAGCATTTACTAATATATGTTGTCTCCTTTATGCTTCTCCGTGTAGTAATACAATAAATTGTGACTTGCCCTGCACACATAGTATCTAGAACACAACCAGCATTTTATAAATATTTGGTGACAAACTGATGATAGTAGCAAAATGCTGGAAGTTATATTTTATGCTATTTTCCCCATGTTTTAGACACACTTAAGGCTATGCCCAATGCAAAAAAGATTCCTTCAATCCTCAGAATTACTAAATGCTTGACTCACAGAAAGATATGGCAGTCTAAGAAATACAAAACCTACTTTAAAGTATAATGTAATCTAACCTGAGGTTTCTCAAACTCTTTGACTAAAGTTAATGGCAGAGAAATAAATACATAACCTAACAGGGTATAGCTTAAGCCTAACCTTTCTTCAAGGTGTTATTTAATCCTACAATTAATGGGGATTTCACAGTTACTAAATGTAGCTATGTATACACACACACACACACACACACAAGCACTTTATATACTGTAACACACCTATGTCTCAAAAAGACAATGTGTTCCCTCTTAGAAAAAGGACAGGAGGATACAAACCCCATTTGAGAAATGTGGACCTAGGGTAGCTTAGACCCAAAGAGCAATTTCACCTGTCCCTGTTCATTTATTACCTACCTACACAATTCTTATCAGTGTAATTACCAGGATATTTGTCTCAAATGCTTAGAAAATTATTTTTCCAGACCCACTTCATATGCAATGGGTACTATGTTCAATATTTGATATATATATATATCATACAAATTTTGAGTAAATAAATTTCCAAGTCTTTAAAGCAGAAATAAGAATCTCTACTTACCATCGCTGTCAGAGTTCTCAAACTGTGAGTAATTGACTGCCTTCTTATGCCTGTGACCAAAACAGAAATTTTTTCATTTACACAAATGTCAATTTCTCACCTAAATCCTTAAGACCATTTATAGTCTTGAATAAATAAAAACATGTTTGATTGTCTTAAGAATACATAAACTTCAAAAACAATTTGGATTTTACAGCAGGGAACCAGCATTAGCAGACATAGGAAAATAATTAATTAAAAAAATTAACTGTACTACACTGATGGACGGTGACTGCAATGAGGTATTGGGGGGACATGATAATAAGGGTGAAGGTAATAACCACATTGTTTTTCTTGTGAAACCTTCATAAGAGTGTATATCAAGGATACCTTAACAACAAAAAAATAATAATAATAAAAAAAGAACACATTGTCAGTGAGAAGTGATGTGGATAGCATGTACCCATTACAATGTGATGAGAAGGGCTCTTTGCCTCCATGGCATTTTTCCCCAAGGCCATAACTGCAGTCATCCCAGGAAAACAGCAGAAAACCTAATGCCTTAGTCCATTCAGGCTGCTGCAACAAGATACCACAGATTGGATAGCTTATAAACAACAGATATTTGTTCCACACGGTTCTGAGGGTCTCAAGTCCAAGATCAGGGTGCCAGTATGGTTGGTTGGGTGAGCACCCTCTTTTGGGTTGCAGATTTCTTTAAGTCTCCTCACATGGTGGATGTGGGGTCCTCATGACCTAATCACCTCCCAAAGACCTCACTTCCTAATACCATCACACTGGTGATCAGGTTTCAACATATGGATTCAGCACAAACATTCAGATCGTAGCAGCCAAACTGAATGACATTCTACAAAATACCTGACCAGTACTTCTCAGAACTATGAAAGTCTTGAAAAAGAAAGGAAAGATGGAGAGACTCCAGCCCAGGGGAGCCTAGAGAGACATGATGACTAAATGCAATGTAGTGCTTTGGATGGGATCCCGCACCAGAAAGAAGACATTTGTGAAAAAACTAGAGAAATCCAAATAAAGTCTGGAGTTCAGTTAACAGTAATGTACTGATGTTGGTTTCTTAGTTTTGACAGAAGTACCATGGAAATATAAGACATTAACATTAGGGGAAACCAGGTGAAGTGTATAAAGGATCTCTCTGTACTTTCCTTGAAACTTTGTTAATCTAAAATTATTTAAAAATAAAAAAATTAACCTCCCAAGAGCAGGAACAACAAAACAATATGCCACATTAGTTTTACATTGTGATCAGAGAAGGAAAAGCAAGATGGAGAAAAAAATCCATCCAAAAAGGACAGAGATAGAGGCAGGGACATCCAACGAGCAACAGACAGGTACAGAAATAGACTGGTGGGCTCCGGGAGGGTGTGAGAGCTCCAGTGCCCTGTTATGTGGCTCCCTGCTATTCTCTTAAGCCACAGAGATCAGAGAAAAGGATCATTCTTTAAACCAAGTTAGAGATCTGACATGGGTTGGAAACATATGAGTACTAAGAAACTACTCTGCCTTTTTCTATTTTCAAATGTTAGGTATTTTTTTCTATGTGAATCTGAAGGTTTTGCAGATGTGTGAATAGCTTTGGCTTAGCAAGTTTTCAGGAACCTTGGTGAGACGGATCACCAAGCTTTTGACTCTAAAAACTGTCATGTGTCATAGAGATGTTCTTGGAGAAGTGTCCCAAAGCCAACAGGATATATTTAGAATTGACCTTGACTTCATCCTGATGGGCACTTCAATTTGGGAATCAATCAGTTTTGGTCTACCTGAAAATAGATATAATGGAAAGCAAAAAAAAAAAA